>OMNW01007011.1:247-33643 GCA_900303245.1 Selene dorsalis | reverse complement strand
GCTGATTGGTGTAAGTGATTTGACTGCTCAGGGACTGCTCAGAGATTTGGGTCACAGTGTGACACCAAACATCAGCCTCAGGTGCCCACTTCAGTTTTTGCAGTAAAGGTGGCAAAAAGCAGGAAAATGTGTTGCCAAGGTAACATTCAGAGACAGTCTGGGAAGTAAGTGTGTGTATGTATTTGTGTTTGTGTGTGTCGTATGTTCATACCAGAGAGCAACAGGCAGATGGTGTCAGAGCATGTTGGAAGCAGTATCTCTCAGGCTGCCTGCACACAGGATCATGGCCGAGCAGTGTGCATGTATGGGCCCATGGTTTACATGGTGGAGTCACTTCCATCTGAATTAATGGCTTCATCTGCTGGACCGTCAACACCGCAGTCACAGGTTCTGGTTAAATGACGGTCCTGTGAAACAGTGACTCATGCACAGCCTGGTTTTGAGATTCATACAGATCTCTGCCTTGTTTCCAAGCGGTTTTTAAGTTGTAAAGCTCATTGCTCTCAGCCCTGTGCATGGGGATGTATGGATAATCTCAGCTATATGTGAGGCTGACAGATAAGATTTAGTGACAAATAACAGACAGGTCAAATATTAAAAAAAAAACCCAACATGAAGTGTTTTAGTAAGGTGTTGGGCCAGCTCCAGCTTCCAGAACAGCTTCAGTCTCTTACCACCATTACTCAAATAGAAATTCCCTTTTTTGGTGTCTCAGTGGTGGAGAGCACGTGTCAGCCCAAAATCACCCATAGGTGTTTCAACAGGTTGAGATCTGCTTGCTGTGAAGGCTTCATCCAGTTTCAAATAATCAAACCGTTCAGTTACCCCCTGTACCCTGTGGATAAGGGGCAATGTCATCTTGCAGGTATTTCCTTTAATGTGTCACCGTCTCACCGTATAGCACCGCCTCCCTTTAAGTCACCTTGAAGTCATGTTTTATGGCTTTATGTTTTCTTAAAGGTGCAGAAGTTTATCAAGTCATGAGCATTGATCAAACCCACTGCTTTATATTTTCATGCTCTGTGCTGTGACCTGCTGAATCACCTGAATCACCCATACCTCTGCATTCTTGTGAGGCAATGGATTGTCAGTGTAATCTGTTGGTCCCATTGTCTACACACTCACATAGCGCCTTATCAGGCACAGCTACTAATGGAAAATCTGACAGGAAATGGTGGTGAGGTCAAAGTCTGAACTGAAATTAGAAACTTGGAAGCTGAACAGCAGATTTCTTTGGACATTTCTGCCAATATTATGCCCCCTTTTTTTTCTAATTTTGCACCTTTTGTTCACAGCTCACACACATGCAGTCAAATACAAATCTCAACAAACACTGTGGTGTTCCTTCATGTGTTTGCTTTTCATTGCAGTAAAACACCAATAATGTCCCTCTTATGAGAATCTGAGTGTCTGTGTTAAAATCAGAAGTTGATTTTTAGTGACAGTGGAGTTGTGTTTTACAGTACTGTGTGTGCCATTGTTCTGTTCTTCCTCTTCCTCTCTCCTTCTGTCCTGTCAGCTACTTGCTCATTGGCTGAGCTCGACATGACGGCGGGGTGATTAGACAATCATTAGATCCAATAAAACATTGCTGGTTTAGCCCCCTGGTTAACGTTTTACTAGACAAGGATGGGACTGCTGGGATCACTGTGAAGTCTGAGGAGTGACTCTCACTCGATCTCTCCTGTAAGGTAAGTCTCCTCACTCTCCTGGCTCCTGCTTTTGGATTTGTTTGATATTTGGAGAAGATTTTTGGGATGTGAGTTGGGCACAAACAGGATTTCATCTGTTGGTTTTCACAGACTGTATTTGACATGTCGGATGCTTTAAGTTTGTTGAAGCAGGGCTATGATCTTGACTTGACTTTGGCAGGGCCTTGGTGTCTGGTTTTCCCATATCTGACAACCAAACATCACTTCTCTTTGGCTTCCTTCGGTTGTTCTCTGTGTCTGCCATTGGGATGAAAGTACCTGTATGGGAGTTTAGACTTGGTGTCAAAGGAGCTGAGGATATCTAAACTGACAAAGGTCACCCAGTCATTAAAGGAGTGAGAGAGGGCCTGCCAACCATTGTACCATACGGCTATACCACTTTGTCAACCAATCATTTGTTAGAAAAACACTGTAAATATCTCAATTTAAAATGTCTCCCTCACTGGGAGTCAATTAAATCATTTTAAGTAGACAGCTGTCATATGCTAATGCCAACAGTAAACAGTTAATGAACCATATGCCTGTCAGAAAAGGTAAAGTTCAGAAATTTGAAAAATGGTAGAAAAAAAAACTCCATTAACAAAGCAAAAACAAACAAACATGTTTTTTCTAATAATGAACCTTAATTGATGTTGGTGACATTAAAAAGGGTGTCGCTCTGCAAAAAGGTCATTCGCCAGCACTCAATGTCACCTTCACTTTCTGTGGTGACTGACTTCACCCTTCTCTCTCACCTAGCCCAGGAAACCTGAGACTGTGACATTTATCAGCAGGTTCCTGATTTATTTCTCCAGTAGGTCATTTTATGCAGGTAATCTCGGACTGTCTGACATTAATGAATGTCAATATCAAAAGCAGAAATAGTAAGGATTATAAGTTGCATCATATTGACGGGGCTGTGAGTAACAGAAAGAGAAACAAAACTTGAAAAAAGCAACAAGTCCTTTGTTGCATTTAAACTCTGAACTTTTAGTTAACTTCAGCTCAAACACTCTAGCTTTAAAGGTTTCCGGATGAACTGAGTGATAATTATTCCCATCCACTCTTCATTATTTCACATGAATTTAATAGAAGTGCGATTTGAATATTACACTTTGTAAAATTTAAATGTGTAATCAAGTCCTCCTCTTCATGTCACCTCTCTGCCTCCTCAACCTCCTCCCTCCACTCCCATCCCCCATGTCTCCTCCTCCTCCTTCTTCTGCTCTTCCTCTCCTTTCTCAGCCTGTGATCATGACACCGATGGTGCATCTGTTGTTGCTCCCACTCCTGCTCAGCATTGTGAGTACATACTGTAGCGCTGCCAACTGCTGCTGCGCTCCTTCAATACATATTCATAAATAGTCAGACACATGAACCTGTTAAAAGGTCTGTGAAATAGTCAGTGTGGATTAATTCTTAGATGTAATCATATGCAATTTCAGGGACAGCGTTGAAGCATAGGAAGAACAAGAGCTGTTTTATTTTTAGCATTTTTAGTATCCTGTAGAAAGAATTGTGTCCAAAAAACCCTTTGATAAGTGACTGAAAAGTGAAATGTGTTGCTGAACTGTTAGCGTGTCTGTAGACTTTGCTCCCCCGTCCTCTGCTTGAATATATGAATTCCCCCACTCGTCCTGTAATTTTGGTTCAATAAATAACCGGCCCTCAATACCTGACTGCTTTCAGCTGCAGTTTTGCTTAAACGAAAAGGGCAAATGTGGGCGTGAGTGTGACAGGTTCAATTTTACCTTGCCCTGTGCTTGCCTTAGTGACCTTTGACCTCTGTCTCTGTGCTGTGATAGGCTGCTGGGACGGGTCTGGAGGAAAAGAAGGGCCCATTTGAGAACGTGGTGCTGAATGTGCCAGAGGCGACACCAGTGCCATATGCTATGTATCAGGTATTACACAAATGCTGGCAGTGATGCAAAGTACATTTTCAGTTACTTTATACATCTACTCAACAGCATTTCAGCGGGAAGTATTATATTTTTTTGTACTTCATTCATTTATTCTTTTTTAAAAATTAGGATTAAGAAGTGTTTTTTTATTCAGTATTTCACAGAAAAGTAAAAATTAGACTAAAGCTTTAAAAGGACAGCAGATTTGTGCAGTGAAACCTCTAATTATCTCATAACCTGCCAGATTAAACATTGAACCGAATTAACTTAATGAAGAAAATGTAAATCAATTAGCGCCACTTCAAGCTATTATACCAGCTGAGCAATATTAATGCATTCTGATCATGTATTACAACTCAATATATAACGGCCAAGTACTTTTTCTTATGATATGAAAATACATTTCATTGATAATACTTTGCTTGAGTGTGATTATAACTGCAAGATTTTTTGTAATAGTATCTTGTGACATAGCTGTATTAATATTTCATTAAGTAAAGTTTTTGAGTTTTTCTTCCGTTACTTCATACCAGCCAAGAATACCAACTCACTATCATCTACCGGAGAGTATTCAAGAGAGGTTGTGAAGACCTCTCCTCTCTCAAACTAAGTCTTAAATATCTTTAAATGAATCATGTTGTGTCTTCAGTTTTCTCCCATCTTTGACTCCATAGTTTCAGGAGACCCATCCAGGTGTGAATAATTTCAGGCTGAGTGGAGAGGGTATGGACAAGATTCAGGTTTCAAATGATGGGTGGCTCTTCCTGAAGAAGCCTCTGGACTGGTCTCAAGATAATCATTTCGTGATCATGGTAATGTCTTCTGTCCACATGGATAACGAACAAAAACTGAAAGTCATGCACTGCGATCTAAGTTATATATTGGTGTGTGTGTGTGTGTGTGTATCCAGGTGGAGGCGTTGGAAGATGGAACAGTAGTGGATGGTCCCATTCATGTGACCATAAATGTTTTGGACGTCAACAACAACGCTCCGTACTTCAACCAGAGTGAATACACGGTGGTGGTAAAAGAAAACCATGCAGCAGGTGTGTGTGTGTGTGTGTGTGTGTGAACATGTGTCCAAAACTGTGGTAAAATGTGACAATGATGGCCTCCATTTCTACTGAAGTGATTCTTTTCCAAAGTTTCTTTCTTTCCTTTTCAGAGTTTTAGAAGTTTTACAATGAACTACATTTGATTTAAGTTGTTTACGTTACTTTTATTTGTTTTAGCCCATTACCTCAAAATCATAACCTTAACTGTACTGGCAGACCAAAGATTTTTATATTGATTTCCTACTGTCAGAGTAACCCAGGATTTCAATTTATTTCGCAATATTGCGTTAATAAACCTGCTGACACTGGAAAATGTTTAAGTCAGGGAATCCATTATTGTGAATCTTTAGTCCAGAGCTTTGCTTTGCAACAATCGGAAACTATTATTTTCAAGTTATCAGTCTCTGCAAAGTTATTGGAATAAAATGAAAGGAAGCCAAGGATTCCTTGAATGTAGGACACTTTTCCTAAAACCCCAAAACCAGTATATTTTGTAATGACTGAGAGCTAAGAGAAAATCATAAGCCGAGCTCGGCAGTTTTTCTGGTTGCTCTCTGTGTAAGAATGGAGATCCGGTTGTGTAGTGTTTGTGCCCTCCCTGTTATGACCCACGTAGTACAAAATCCTGTAAACTCAAACATCTGTTCGGGCTGTTGTTCCAGGTGTCCCATTTACCCGTGTGTTTGCGCTGGATAAGGACGACCCCACAACTCCTAATGCTCGCCTGCGCTACAGCCTGGTCAGCCAGATCCCCACCAAACAACACGTCCTCCTGTTCCAGATTGACCCTGTCACTGGCGAGATCTCCACCACTGAACAAGGTGCCTCTCACACACTCACACACTCACACACATACATGTCATTTCACACACATCTAAACACACAGACATGAACTCAGACATAGATGCACAAAAGTGGGAGTGGAGTGTCTGTGGGAAAGTCTATAATCTGTCCATCTCTGCCTGTAATCTGGCAGTATAGTGACACTGTAAATCCAGATTACACAGCTCATCTTGTGTGCTCAAGATTAACACTGATTGGAGGCAGATTGCCTAAAATGTGTCGCGTGACATTGATTACTTTGAGTGTGTGTGTAACCATGTAAATGAGTCTGAAGATGCCTGTTCACACATCTGTGCACTGTGAGGGAAACTTTTATCTCATTTCTCACATGGGATGCATGCGGGAGCATATTCAAAATATACTTAATGTATGTGTGTTCTTCAACAGGGGAGCGGCTGATGAAGGCCAGGGAGGGCATCCTGAGTGGCAGGGAGGACGATCAGAGCATTGATGCTCTGAAGACAAAGTTTAACGACTACTGTCCAGGGCAGAGGGTTCCCTATGAAGAAAACCCCTTCTTCACCTGTATGGAGAGAGCAGGTCTGTGTCCACATGTGTCTGGCATAAAACTGCAATAACTAATCATTTGTTAATCCATCAGAGAATTAGTTGACAACTATTCTGATAATTAATTTATCTTTAAACCAAATGTTTTGTGCAGTAACAGCAGAAGTTTGTCTTTTCCATCTCCACAAATTCTTATTCTTTTATTGTTATGTTCTTATTCTTATTCGAGTCTACAGTCTACAGTGCAGCAACGAGTAAAATCAATTCAAAATCTAACAAGAAACGCTAGGAGAAAAATAAGAGGAAATAACTGTGATACCGTGCCTCACAATGAGCTGTGAAACGCTGACACACAAAGTACAAACTGTGGCGGTTTACTTTAATGTGACACATGTGTTTTTAAAATGTCACTAGTCATGAGTGATCACAGTCCTTTGTGGTGTGTATTAACCATGTGTATTAACAGCTGGAGCAAATGATGACACTGACTTACCGGCGATGTTAATGTAGATAAACAGTGACTGTAGTGATAAAACGACTGTCAGAGATTAGTGCTGGCTGTGTGACTTGTTGTTGGGTGTTGAGTTGACGAGGTCAGCCGAGGAGAGTGGCTGAGCCAAATCCACATCAGCTCTCCAAATTTAAAGATCTCTATTCCACTCGCTTTATAGATTTCTCTTCTTCTTTTTTTGATGGTTCTGACTGTAACCTTCATCTTCTTCTGTGGTGTCAGAGATGAGGAGGAGGAACGTGGACCCCCTGGAGGACCCAGACTACACCCTGTTTGTGCGCGTCCAGGACCTGGAAGGACAGTCGGAGACCGCGCTCAGTGGAAACACCAGAGTTCACATTGCTGTGCAACAAAACCTGTGGGTCAATCCCGGACCCATACATGTTAAAGAGAACTTGAAGGAAACTTATCCTCTGAAAATTGCACAGGTGTGGTTTTTGTAAACATGCAAAACTTCACATATGCAGACGTGTGAAAGCTTGCATGCTCATTACACCTGCTGTTTATTCATCAATTAACAACCCCACTGTGGGTTCTCCCCCTCTCTCTGGGTCCAGGTCCAGTCTAATGACCCTCACGCCACCTACAATTTAGTGCAGAAGGAGAGAGCGGTAACCTTCCCCTTCCAGATCAAAGCAAATGGAGAGATATTCCTGACAGAGGAGCTGGACAGAGAGGCTCACAACATGGTACATTACACATGCTTAGTTTGCTTAGTAAATCTCCCTCAACTCGTGTTAATATCTCAGGATTATTCTTGAACTTCTGTTGGTTCTGTTTTCAGTACATCCTTGTGGTGATGGCACTGGATAGCAATGATAAAGAAGTGGATCCACCCATGGAGATTCAAGTCTTGGTAGACGATGAGAATGACAATTCACCCATGTGTGAAAATGTGGAGAGTGTATTTGAGCTGCAGGAGAATGAGCCAGCAGGTAAGAAACATGTGTGATTAGTAAAAAAAAAAAAAAAAGAAGCCCATTGAAGGTTACGATGTGGCCTCAAACACCTTGGAGTGTTAGAGACTGTGAGAACAAGCTTCAGAGTGAAGAACAACACGTTTATCACCCATAGTACTCCTACATCCATTCAAGCGTACGAGCAACCCTTAAATGCAGCTTTGAAGTTATCACACTGTTAATGTGCACTGTGTGCATGTGGACTCAGAGCAGGAGTATCCATCTGTCCCATTGTTCAGAAGCTAAGAAATACTAAAAAAAAAAAAGATATTTTATTCTGCAAAAACATGTGTTCATTTTATTTGTGACAAATTCCTCCTTGTGTAAGAAAGAGAAATGGAAGTAAGAGGAAGACTTAACAACACCAGAGACAGTTTACGATAAGGGTGATTTAAAGGTGGTTTAAATAATTAAAAACAAACACTGGTGTATTCTTGTTGTTTTGTATGAACACAGAAAACGCTCAACTTGAAATGCAAATAAGAAGTTCAAACTACCCTGTTCTGAATAATAAATGTTATTATGGTATTATGCATCGAGATATGATGCATAAGTTGTGGTGATGCTGAAGTTGTGGCTCATGTGGTTCCAGGCAGCCTGGTTGGAGACCTGTTGGCCCATGATGCTGATGAAGAGGGGACATTGAATTCTCTGTTGACTTACACCATCGTGTCCCAACACCCACCCACCACACCCAGTGTCTTCTCCATCGACGCTGCTTTAGGAAGAATCCAGGCCCTGCGCTCTCTGCAGCGGAAGGAACAGAAGGCCTATCACCTCAATGTCAAAGTCAGCGACCCAGGTAACACACACACACACACACACATGGTGTATGATGTAGCAACACCTGAAAGTCCTATAGAGGTGAGTCAGTTTTCACTCCAAGCTGCAGCACTCACATTCTTTGTCTCACAGCCTTCAGCACAGAGTGTAAAGTGCTCATCAAGGTCATTGACGTCAACAACCAGCTGCCTTTGTTTGAGAAGATCGACGTAAGTGTTTGAACTTGTCGTCTTGTTTTCATTTCTCATGCTGCTTGGCTGATTTTCTTCACATTGCCGTGTCGGTGTGCATCTGTGTGCAGTATGGAAGCCACACTCTGGCAGAGGACACCCCTATTGGACACACTGTGGTGACTATCAGAGCTACAGATGCTGATGACCCAGAGAGCGGCAGCTCCCGTATTGAGTTCCACATCACTTCTGGCAACGATGGCGATGTTTTCACCGTGGAGACAGACGGCTCTGGTGTCGGCCATGTGGTCATAGCCAAGGTACGGAATATCCCTTCTCCATATCCCCCACATAAACGCATTATGATCTTTAAGTTCCCTTACTTTAACATTTGAGATCCTTTAGACCTACTCACTTGTTTTAGGTTTATATTGTGTGATGTATTCTTGGGTTTCACCTAAATGAATTTACAATATACTGATTAATGTGACAATTGTTTTTTAAATGAATTTAAATGAAAAAATGTAGCAGCACTGGCCTCTGTGACTCTTAACCCCTTAACGCCTAGTGTTTCATATTTGATACATACAGTTTTTGAGACCTCTATATCATCAGTGTCATACTTTTTCTTTTAAAAAATCATATTTATAAAACATAAAATTTTAACACATACATTGTAAGCTTTTACTTGAATGTTCTGTAACTGTTACTGTATGTCTGTCTGAAATAGGTTTTTCTTTTGGGAATGAGACCCTGTGTCTCAACCAGATTACCTGTATAAATAAAGGTTAAACAAAATAGAAAATAGAATATTATACTGTGCTGTACTTAATCTATACCGCTGTTATAGGTGTATCTAACATACCCAGGAGAAATCAAACTTTTATCATTTTATTTTATATTTCAGGAAATTGTCAGAAGAAAATATACTTGGCAGTGCTGATAGCTACTGTACAATAAGTGCATGTTACGTAACAGGAACCTCCACTGGTAACTGGACATGTTTCATCACAGCATACTGTATAGGTCCAGTTAGTAATGGCTGAATCACAGCTGTTCATTATCCTTCACAGACTGTGACCTTCAAACAAAAACAACAACACTCTGCCTCTCTTATTCCTGCTGCTTCTTATAACCAGCCTGTTTCTCACACAACAGCCTTTGGACTTCGAGTCCTCCCCAGTCTACAAACTCCAGATTGATGCTCGCAACCCAGAGCCACTCATGCCAGGCCTGCAGTACGGCAGCCAATCCACAACCTTTGTCTCTGTGCCTGTCGATGACGTAGACGAGATCCCAGAGTTTAGCCAGGATGTCCTGGAAGTGACTGTGCCTGAGAACATCACTAAGGGATCAGTGCTGCTCTCTGTAGAGGCAAAGGACCCAGAGGGCAAAGAGATCAGGTAAACACACCAACAGCTGCTCAGCATCCTGGTCTGAACTGCTTCTTAGTTTAGTCCAACATATACGAAACCTGACTTAGTAATGCCAGTCCATAATACAACACAAACATACAATGGCACAAATAGTAGATGCAGACTTTTGGATGCCAATAAACAAACAGTTGAAAAATACAAGAATGAATATGGAATCTCTGTATGCATTAAACACTTTGTAAAAACCCACAGCTATTCAGGAATAAAACACTTAAAGAATCTGTATGTGAAGTTATGCTACAACCAGTCACAGTGAGATGGATTGACTGTTGAGCAGCCTGAAAGCCTGTGAGAGGACGCTGTTAACAGTCCTCTGGTTCTAGCTGTAATGTTGCAAAATCTCCTGCCTCATTATGGAGGATCATAGGCTTTGTAATTAAAGTACAGTCTGCACTGGGCCCTTTTGACAATCCTGGTTGTGTTCATGGACCAGATGAGTCAGCAGCAATCTGACAATCACCTCCTTGGTCACAGTCAGTGTTTGACTTCCCTAGTGAACGCTTTCTCAGTCTTTCCGGTAATGAGGGGGTACCACTGTGTGATGTCATCTGCAAATTTGATGATCTGAATCTGGCAGCACAGTTATGTGGTGGCAGTGTAAACAGCACTGGGCAGAGCACACAGTATTGAGGTGAAAATACACAAAAATATGTAGTGTTGAGGCTGTACGGTTTAGTAGGACTTGTGCCTTTACTCTTGAAATAAAGAGCTATTGCATTTCTTTCACATGACTACGATCTGATTATGAAATTAAACTTCCTCTGTACAGTTCCTTCAAAACAAGATTATAAATCCTGAATAGTGAGAGGTATGTCAGACATCTCAGTGTTACATTTATTTGCCACTTCCACCCAGCACCTACCCTACCCCTTTGCTAAATGTATTTATTCTTTTATTTATTTGAATGCAGTAGCTTTTAAGATAGCCATGAGCTTTGAGCCTGCACCCAGACCTCAGAGCATCCTCCTAGAAACCTAATGGAGACACTATGTTCATGTTTTCCTGTCGTCCTACATTCTTAACAAGATGTCCTGACTGATTGCAGAGTCAACAGAAACACAAACAGCCCACACACATGAGCTTTCATAGCTCAGGAATTGTTCCACTAGATCAGCACTGGCTTAGTTTTTAATGTTACTGTCTCTGTTTAGTCCAGCAGCATTACCCAAAAGAGACTATTGATTTCACTGTGTGTGAATGTGTGTGGCTTTACGTGTAATTCCTGTTGTGTGTCGTGCAGTTTCAAATTGGACGGCGACACTCATGGCTGGCTGCAGATTGATGCTGCCACAGGCGAGATCAAGACCAAAGGAAACCTGGACAGAGAGATCGTGGAGGTTTTCGAAGTCACTGTCACTGCATTTGAGAAGGGTGAGATGACAGAAATGCATATCACAGCTTTTCAATGAAGATACAGGATGCTCATTTTCTTTCCAACAATATTGTTGAAAGACTCAGAAAATACACAGTCAAAGGCGAAAACCAAGCCGAAATCTGTCCTGACAAAAAACACTTCTGGTCCATGAGTGGATTCATTCTTTTTTGATCCCATTTAAGTGTAACGTTAATAAAATTCCCCCTGCACAGCCAGCGTAAGACTCAGGTGCTGGTTGGTCCCAAGAGCATATGAATCAAAAATCAAAAATAAACCACCGCACACTGAAATTTCACTTTCTGAGATTTTATTGAGTGAACTAAATGGACTGAGCGAACAACGCATTTCGCATTCCAACTTACTCAATTTCACTCGCTTAACTAACTGTTTACACTCACAGGTGTGATAATTATACAGGTGTGCTAAATGGCCGACTTCTCAGTCTAGTGACCAATCACCACATTACACATTACCGTCTTAAAGTTTTACAAACATACATGATACAGAAATATATGACCGACAATACAGAGCCACAGGAATACACATATTTACACATTTTATGATAGTAGCCAACTGTACGCAATCAATAAAAAAAGGAAAGGAAAGAAAGAAAGAAACGTTCTATGGCTGTCCCTCTATGGCTCCTCTTTCCCTATGGGGCCAAATTACCTGAAACAAAATAAGTGTATTACAGTTATTTGATCCATGACAAAATATAAAATGTGTTGTGATATTTGACCTTTAAGATCAAAACTAGTAATTACCTTTAATAATTATGAGCCAGTTCACCTCTTTTCATTCTGGCTGATCTCTCTCTTCAGAGAACCCTGAGAAGTCTGCTGAGCGTGTTGTGACCGTGAGGCTGCAGGATGTGAACGACAACAAACCCACACTTGTAGAGAAGGAGGCTTTCATTTGCATGATGAAGCCGAAACCTGTCATCATCAAGGCCCACGATGGTGACAGCGCCCCCTTTTCTGAGCCCTTCACTTTCTCCTTCGCTAACCCCAGGAAGTCACCAAACTGGGAACTCACCACTGTCGATGGTACGTTCACATATTAGGCCAGTAAAGTCAGTTTTGTGTTTTGTGAATTATGAAATGAGGCACAACTGTAAAGATGTGATATTCGGATTATTTATTCCATTTTCCTTTTGTGTGTCATACAGGAACTTCAGCTAAACTGATGCTGAGGAAGAGACCGCTTGAAGAGAAAATCTTCTCACTTGCCATTAACATTATAGACAATGTAGGAGTGGGAACCACACATTCGTTTGATGGTGAGTTATTTGAATTCAGGAAAAAGTCTGACAATCAAAACCATGAAAAGACGGAAACCAAACACGTGCGATGAATCACAGATTCCTGGATTTAGCCCCAGAGCTACACTGAGCTTATACATGAACCTGCAGAGACGTATCACCTGAATCTGCAGCTGCAAGTTTCAATTCACTATTTCAACATTATCCAGCCAAAAAAACAATGGTAATAACAGATGGTCTGACACACTGTACGTTTTGGTCTTTCCATGGGATTTGTTGTTAGTAAGTAAAATAGTTTCAAACCAGTCTTATCCTTCACACTGTGAGGCATGTGTCTGATGCACGTGTGGGTTTCTCTCTCCTTTCTACATGCCAGTGAGAGTATGTAACTGCACAGAGCTGGGCTACTGCTATATTGCACCAGAAGACCGCAGCTTCAGATACGGGGTGGGCCCCACCATCGGGATCCTGGCTGGCACCATGGGATTCTGCAGTAAGTCTGTCAAACATAAGATAAGAGTTGCACAACCTGCACATGATGCAGCATCAATTATACTTTACAGTCAGATGCTATTCTTCACTTTTTATGCCACTGATTCCTGCTGTAAATGACTTCTGTGTTTGTCTCTTTGCAGTTATTATATTCATCATAACGATCAAAAAGAGTAATAAAAACAACAAGAAAGGCCAGAGTGAAGAGGAAGAGAGGAACATGATGTCCTGAGACTACACACACACAAACACACTCACACACACACACATGCATGCACATACATTTGCTTTAGCTTATTTTATTTTATTTGAAAGACAGAGCTTGATTAATAGTTGCTGTGCATTCTTAATGAAACAGTCAGGTGGTCCCATGCTAATCAGACATTAATGCACCTTCTCGACTTAATTTATTAAGATGTGACTCTCAGACTTCAGCCATTTCATCAGCAGTTTCATTATCTCACAATATTCAATTAGTTTTTGGTCCAGAGTTTGTTCCGATATTGTCATTTGCTTTAATACAACAGCCTAGTCTGAATATTAGGAATATCTTAAATCTTAGGCAACATCTTAAACTGAGAATGTCACAGGATAATAAATAGATGTGTTTTTGTCATGAGCAAACACTGTCCTGTTTCAAAATAAACAGACTGGGAACCACTTTGGTTTTCGCATCATCTTTGTGTGTGTGTGTGTGTGTGCATGTTCACCTGTGGCCTGATGCATGGTGCGACAGGTGACCAGGCACGCCTCAGCTCCATGTTCAACTTCCTGTCAGCAGTCGCCCCTCAGGTCGTCTTCTGTTCAGATTTCTGTTGAGCATTTACTCCACGTTCAAAGTCTCGTCCATCTTTTTCTCTCTCCACGGTCCTCCCTCCCCCGCCGCGCTGCTGCTGTAAGCGGTCGAGTCCACGGTGGTGCAGCAGCGGCAAGTGAGGCTCTGAGTCATCTCTGTGACAGTGGGAGACGACAGGCCGCAGATTGTTAGTGGTGCTGAAAAGCGGATGGCATGATTGTGTGCTTTTATGCAACACAAAGAGGCAGCAAAACACACTCATGTTGGATGTGGGTGCCACATGTGCTGCCACCACCATGCATCCTTCCAGTCCATGTGCCACGTTTGTGTTGTGAGTTACTGTGAGTGCGTGTGTGTTCATGTGTGTGTGTGTGTGTGTGTTTGGAATGAGTCATCAAGTGTCCTGCTGCAGCTTTGAAAAGCCAAACAGGAAAACGGTGTCAGGACCAGAGAAGCACACTGAGCTACAGCCTTGTAACGCCAAACTCAACATGGAGCCTCTCCAGTGTTTATGTCTGCACTCTCTCTTCTCCTGTATCCCAGCAACACTTTCCACAACAACACACATACACTTGGAGACTCGTGTAGGTGCTGTTGGGAGAAGTTGAAAGGTTGAGGGACAGAGGAGAAGAGGTGGAGGAAAGACAGGGAGAGTAAACTGTGTGATGGATAATGAAACGACCTTAGACCCATCAAACCTCACCATCACCACTGCACATGACGTGTTTTTGTCTGTGCTGGAGAAACTTTTATCCTAATATAGAAATACTAAAGGGGTGTATCAACAGCACAATCACAATGATCTCTCGACCTAATGCCAGGCCAGATTTATTTAAACCTCACTGTATTAAATATATCCATGTTTCCCCCAAACAGTCTGGGATTTATCAGTTTATTCATGGTAACGAAATTCACTCAAAGGAGACACACATGGGATGACTGTCTTGCTATTTTTATATGATATATTGTAATGTTTTTCAATATAATATAATATAATATAATATATGAAAATCAACAACTCTAATACAAACAAAATTTGGGAACACAAGAACTACATATCTGGCACATAACAAGGAACATTAGTGTGATGTATGTAGCACATAGCATATCAAACATCTTCAAAAAGAAAATGCACACTCACTCAGGCATGAATGTCAAATTTAGCATCTTTACGTGACGAACAAAATGGAAATAAGTATAAATGAATATGAATAAGTACAAAAAAAAAATCAGTGAATGTTCAGAACCAATTATTGTAATTTCTCATTCCTTTTTATTACGATACTTAAAAGTGTTTTTGAAGGATACACAAGTGTTTTTGTGTTTGTGTTTAGGTCACAAATTTTACATTTTAACCCACATGTAAAATTATCTTAAAATTATTTTTACTATTGTGCAATTCATTTCTTAATCATTTATAGATTTTATTTATTGATTGCAGTTTTTATTATCCACTTTGAGATCAATACATTAAATGATTTGTTATTATTTCCATGACATACGTGGTCCTCTGCAGAAATGACTTAGTCTCCTTTTATTCCTAAAGGCAAAGCACCACACTGACGTTCAGTGCTGGAGAAGTGAACCTGCCTCCTATCTGTTACAGAGACACGACACAGATGGACAAGGGGTATTGTATGAAAAATAGAAAAACACATAAAACACGTCTTGGCAGTTTTGTATTATGTAAAAATGTTTTTGTCAACTGAAGACTGAAGTCACAGTTCTCACTTTTTAAATGACAGTTTCTAATCTAAACCTGTTAAAAGCACAAGTACGTCAAAGACTGACATGTTGTGGAGTAACTTCGATTTAACTTCTCTCTGTTGTAATCTTGCACTTCAGAGAGGGTCAGTTTGGCCATGTGGGAGGATTCTCGTTACACATCTTGCGTCTTAATCCCAAATGTAAATAAATTCCACAGGCAAGTGTCACTCTGCTTTGACGAACCAGTCCTGGAAAAAACATCTGTGCTGCAGTGTGTGCTGCCATGTGAGAGACCAGACTGTGATGCAGAGGTGTTTATTGTCGGTAAACTGAATCAGCCTCAACTATAAACCAAACACAGCAGTAGTTCACACTTGGACCATGTCAGTGTGATGACAGGCCAAAAGAGGTGAAAACTATCTATCTATCTGTCTGACTGTCTGACTGTCTGACTGTCTGACTGTCTGCCAGCCACTTGATATATGAAGACATTTGTCAAATACCCACAGCAAAATATGCTCATTTATTTCTTTATTCTGAAATTTCTTTAATTTGTTATTTATGTATTTCCACATTTCTGCCTCTGGATCTGGTGTCCAGTAAACTCCATCTCCATGCGTATCAGGAATGCACCTCATTTTCAAATTTCACTGTGTGTTGTCACTGTTACTTACTGCACCTCTCTCTCTGTGACCCAGTGTGTTGGAGGTCAGGCCAGCGCTCTCAAACACCTGGCAGCACCGTGCAACACACACACACACACACACAGGTTGACAGCTCCTTAATGTTAGTTAGTTCTGTCTGTACAATATGTGACTCCTGACCCCAAAGGCTGTGGGTTTGATTCCCATGTTGACACCGGTCACACCGCAGCAGCGACCCTTGTGGAACTATCAAAATTTCTGTGGAAATTTTCTACTTCTATTGTGTCCTTCTGCTGTTACACAAAATGTCCAGTTGGTGGCAGTGATTTCCCAGACTGTGATGTATCATAGTTTAATGTCAGCTGGACACTTGGCATCTCTGATTCTGCAGCATCATCTAGTGGTGGTGAGGTGACCACCTCCTGAGAGTAAATGCTACAACAGTGACCACAGTGATGTATACTCAGTTGTGAGGACTATCGACTCACCAGTCAAGAGGTCAGTGAACGTCACACTCAACAGCCCGAGACACACCGACCTTCCAGGTGTCTGTGGGTTATTGGGACATCCTGCCACATTCCTGGTTGTGTGTTCACCACAGGGTGGATTGTGTGAACCAAGACATACACCAGCAGTACCAGTTTGTGTGTATTCAGTGTTTTATTAAACCATTCCATATACAAAACTTAATCCACATAAGTTACAATTTATACATACAACTGCTGATACATGAGTAACATAATGCTAAAGCTGAATAAATAACCCTAATAATATCCAACCAGCATCTTTCAAATGTACATTCTGCTCATTAATATGGGCGTAAACACAGTCACGCCCCTGTGGAAAGTGTTTAACTGGAGAGTATGAGAGGAGTGGTCTGCTTCTACTTTTACCGCTACTGTCATAAATAATTCAATCTGTGGCAAAGACCACTAATGACCTGTCAGAAAAAGACGATAAGGCAAAATGAGCATGCTTCCCTTTGAACCCAACAAAACTTGGAAAAGAACAACAGGCTGTCATTTCACACCAACCTCAGAGGCTTCACAGCTGTGATCAGCTCCTTTGACTGTGGTAAAGTCCAGCAGTTAGTGTGTCTGCGTTCAGGTTCGCCAACTCACAGAGTGACTTTGAAACTACCACCGTCTGTAGCCATAGTAGTGCCGGGAAATGGAGAATACTTCACTTTACTATCACTTCTTTCAGCAAAGAAGCACCACAATAATCTAATAAGTGACAGTGATGCAGAAAACCCAGTATCAGTCTACCTGTACTGGTAGAGTTCATAACTTGATAACATTCTGTAAATATTTGCAGTTTCATTTTTGCTTCGTACTCCACACCGCACCCTGGCTTTGAAATGAAAGCAAGCTCTAGCTCGGTGGCTCGCAATCTTTTGTGGCTTGTAACCCTTTAAAATTAAGTGCTGTGTGTGTTTGTGTTCACTCCCTCCAGGTTTCTTGTTGGCTCAAAACACCGACTGATTTGTCCAGAGCTTCTTTGATTTGAAGGGACTTTTCAAAGCCAAGAGAAGACTGTTTGCTGATTTTTTAAAAAGAAGCAAACCGATAAAGTTAACATTCTGTGTAACAGAAACATCCCCTGTCATAGTGGGACACACTGGGGGTGCCACACAGGAGAGGAACCACTGCACGATCAAGTCCTGACTTTTAATGATCCAATATGGATGTAAATGTCACATGGATGTGAGCTTACCGTCAGCAGCTCAGTTTGACAGTCACTGTACTGTATGCTGGAGTTAAATAGATACCACCATCCAAACACTCACTGCAGGGTAAACTGAACACGATATGTACGTGTATGAAGACAGTACTAAGAAAATTGTAACACACAAAGAAGTAAAAACAAATGGCTGCTATAATTCTCAGCTGTAACATCAGTTCCTCAAACTCAGAAACAGTGCGCAAACTGAAAAATATTGTGCCTGGTATGTTTTTGAGAAAACCAGACAAGAGAAAAACAGTGTGATGTTATCATGGCACAGACGAGTTAAAAGTCCACATCAGAAAAAAAAATCAGGTCAGGTCAGTTACTGCAAGGCCCCTTTACTCGTAAAGTCCCAACCCTCACCTCTTTGGAATTTCTAACATTTCAGCCCCGCTGAGTCTCTCAGTAAAGGAGGCGATCGAATCTTTTTGGCACATTAACCAGTCAGTAACAGCATCTCGTCAGCCTTACAGATGAGCCTGTGTGAAATGTTGCCACAGAATATCATTCTTATAAATAACATGTTAGATAAGAGACTTCCACCCAGAGACATATTTAACTTCATAGGAAACTGGATGTTCATAAAAACATACAAACTCTGTACATAAACACAGTTACAGTGGCAAGAAAAGCTTATGAGGACGCTTTAGAATCACCTGGTTTTCTGCACTGACTGGTTCAAACTGTGGACAAACCCAGTTTCTTTAAACTATAATGTATTAAACTATAACTTATAACAATATCATCGTATTGATCGTTTGTGTCTTAACTGAACATACACCACAAGACATTCACACTGCTGGAGGCAAAAGAACATGAACCCTTCAATTTTGATAAGCGGTCGAACCACCTTTGGTACCAAATGACCTCAAACAAGTTCTTCATTAGCAGCTCATCAGACAAGCTCAACGCTGAGGATGAACTTTGGACCATTTCTTCTTATAAGAGCTACTTCAGCTCGGTCATATTCCTGGGATGTCTGCTGTGAGAGCATCTCTAGTAGATTAAGGTCGGGTGCATCACTTAGTTAATGCCATTAGTGGTTCACACACTTTTTCCACTCAACACTGTGAAGGCCTGAGAGATATTTACAACATATTTTCTGTCTTATTAGTCGAAATAGGCTGTGTTTGTACATATTAGTAACTTGGATGAACATCTGACTGTATTTCATTCAATCTAAAACTGAGGTAATTCCAAAAGGTTCCTGTTGTTCTTGCCACTGTGAAACAAATTCATTCAGGTATTTTCTTAGTATGGCCTGTTTTTTCGGAGTGTGCTTATGTGTAGCTCTGCAGTGCACATTTACAAGTGTGTGTGTGTGTGTGTGTGTGTACTCATCAGGATGGCTTGTGATCACCTCAGGGCTGCCCCTCCTGTCTCTGTGTTCCAATCACATGAGGGTTGAACTGAGTGATGATGATGGTGATGTCATCGCGGTACATGCGAGCCAGCTCTTCGGGCAGAGACAGCATTTTCGAGAGCCTCTCGTGGTCCACTGTGCCGAACTCGTTGTTTCCTACCGCGTGACGCATCAGGTGGGTCGCCGCGTTCTGATCCTCAAACGCCGAAGACGCGCGAGCCTTCCTCTCTTCGAGAAGCCCCTGCATCTGTCCGAGAGTGACCCTGTAGCCTCCGACTTTGAGCGGCTGATGCTGATGCACCCCTGTTAAATACTCCCCGACAACACGGACCACCTCTTGTCTGTGGAGGGTCTCCCAGAGGCCGTCGGAGCCGATCACCTGCAGGGACAAAGAGAAATTGGAATCAATGAACAAAAAAAGAGTAATATCAGATAAACAAAGTTAGTCATGTGATATACTAAGAAACACTTCTGCAAACCAAAGCTTTATAGACATACATACGAATGGGGACTTCATCTTACAAATATGTTAGGTACCAAATATTCAGGAAAACATGAAATAGTTGCTGCCTCTTCTCTCACCAGGAAGCGATCCTGTGGCCGCAGTTTGTGGTATGTGATCTCAGGCTCAGCGGTCAGGTAGGGTGGTGTGTGATAGTTGGGGGGGATAAACTTGGTGTGTTCGTTTTCATGGAGCTGATCAGGTCCAGACTCCAGCACGCGTTTCTGAAGTTCGATACTCCACTTAAACTTCACATCCCCAAACGCACGGAACGGCATGAGGAGGCCCAGCAACCGGTCCTGATTTTAAAAAATGAATTCATAAATAAATGAAGGATTTAATAAATGCTCAAATAACAGAGAAAATGAATAGATGTGTACCTGTCGTATGACTGTCTTTCTCTCTGATGGAGGGTGTTCACCCCGTATCCGAGCCACCTCGTCATCGTTCTGAGCGTTGTGGTCATTGGAGAGTGTGTGAGCGCTGAAAGAGCCATCCTCCTCCTGGACCCCCAACACTGCTCGAGCATCTCCTGCATTGGCTATGAACCTTTAGGAACAGAGAGGGAGGAGCAAATGCTTAAAATATATACAATAATAGAACTATAACTCCTGTTAAAATGGATATATGTATCCATCTCCGTACAGGTCTGATCCATCCACGTGAGCCACACAAGCCGTTGCTCCAGAAAAGGCCACTCTCAGAACCCAGTAGTGCAGGAAAGCATTCGGGTCTCCAACCTGCAAAGCAAATTACCGCTGTGAGCCCCAACACAGGATATGATGCATCACTGGTATTCAATTACAATTCAAATAGTTCATGTTTGGCAAAAGCATCTGGATCAATGCCCAGAACACAGACCGCCTATAAGTGACCTTGGTTGTACATAGTTCAGATAACATGCAGGGCCAGTGACACCTGAGCTCTATGGACCATAAAAGTTTAAATTTGGATGCGCCCAGTTTTTGCTTTGCTGCCATGAAGCAAAAGTGATATTCAATATGTATTTTAAAGAGTGAAAGAGGGCTCAAGTCCTGTACTCAGAATAAATTTTATGACATGAAATATGATTCAGACAGTTTAATATTAGTGGCTTGAACAGTATAGGATTACAGCACGCTATGAAAATGTGTCAGGTGTGATGGATATCCGTGACAGTGCAATATCTTCAGCTCAGAGCACTGTTAGTAAAGTGGCAGATGAGGCCTGGTGAACTTCATTCACCTATATTTTACACCATTTGTGTTAAAAGAGTTGCAGATGGTCAAGTAGGTCAGTGGAAGATAAAGGAGAACAACTGTATGTCAGTTATCATCTCAGATATGGTCATTTTAGACGAGGCAGTTATCAAAAACATAATAGTCAGTTCAAAAATCCTCAATATGCTGCTCTTCCAATACCTATTTCACAATACAGTGTTACATTTGCAGTGCACAAACCCTAAATCTGGAACATGGTCTAGTTTCCCCGTTTCTCTTTCCACACACAGTTCTGACCTGAGCTTCCAGAGACATGTCATTGTCCAGCCTCTTGAAGGCACTCAGCAGCGCTTCACGGGTTTCTGGAACCTCGCCTGGGCTGAAAGCAGAAAGAGAGAGAGCGAAGCAGAGGGATGAAACCAGAGGTCACACACAGACACCAACAACAGCACTATTGGCAAAACAACAGACGGGCCGGTGCTGGTGTGGGCGTCTTGCTACAAGGTACAGATGAAAAAACCAGGAAGTCCCATTTAAAATGTCAGCAGAAGCCAGATATTTACTCCATTTAAACAGAATTGCAAAGAGCACAAGGTGCACTGTGAAGTATATTTCATGCAGCATTTTTGATGCCAAAATAGTGCATTCAACAAAGGCAAACACTGAACTGTGGCATCATAGTGGTGTAAACTGAAATGAATTAGACCGCATGCATTTTGCCACTGCTTCCAAACTAAAAGGCCTTTGGGCTCAGTCATGCAGCCTCCTTTTTGTTTTCCAGCCCTCACCTGGTGAGATCTATTAACTCCTGCCAATAGGTTCGAAGGCTGTTGAAGTACAGCTTCTGAGCCTCCCTGCTGAAGTAGTCATTGGGGTGTTTGTGCCACTGCAAGATGGGACTGAGGGCCCTGCCGGATTCTACTGCTGCCTCCAGCTCACACAGTGTGTCGTGGGGCAGCAGAGACACTGCTATGTAGTAAAACAACCTCTCACTCAAAGCCTGGCAGAGAGGAGGAGAAAGAAGGAGAAACATCATATACACAAGCAGATCAACAGATTTGCAGCTTAAAAACTTAAAAAACAGTTTGTAACCTAAAACTTTATCCAATATGTGGTAAGTACCATAGGAGATCATTACGGTAACATACACAGTGGTAAATGTGTCCCTAAAGAGGAATTACTGAGAAAATACTCAAAGTATGTGGTATGGTATTTTCCAATTATGAAGTTCCTGCACAAGCTCTGACAGTAAAACTGAGTTGTTATGTTAATGATAAAATGGAAATTTACCTAATATCTCTAACATGAGGCCTGATAGACAGTTTTTGGATTCACCAGCATAATGTCTTATGTCAGTATTAGAAAGTTCAACATTCTCAACTCAATAAAAGACAAAAAAGAAAAGTCACTTTAAGACTGTGTTTCTTGCTCAGCAGAAAATCACAGGACGAGAAGTGCTAATATAACATTTTAATTATTAAATACCGCAGGACTCCTACGTTAACAGAACATTAAAATGTCAAGTAGCACACGGTAACACAGCGGGCCCTACCTGAGCGCAGGCACAGCCAGCATGGCCATCAAACACACCCAGCAGCATTCCTCGTGTCTGCAGGCATGTGGCTGCACTTCTGCGGTCCTCTATGGGGGCATTGGCTGGCAGCTGATTGCTCTCAAAACCCATCACTGATGACACATTCTTCCCATCAAATTCTGGTACCTAGATTTGTAATATGTGCGAATAGTAAGATGGATGTAGAAATGACAATAAGTGGGGTTTTTTGGGGTTTTTTTTTTTGCATTCATGAACAACGCCACAAACCTTGAAGCTGTACTCGTTGGCTTTGAGAATGGAGTTGACCTGTGGAGGGGTGAGGATGTAGCTGCGCAGGACTGAGGCTGTCTGGTAACTTCTTGAGTGCTGGTGACTCTGCCACATGTGCGGCCGCCGTCTTGAGGCAGGTTGGTGAGTAACATGTGCTAAATGCGACTGGTGTTGTTGGCATGGTAACAGACTGGAGGCCAAAACCTTAGAGCGGGGCAGACCCCTGAGCAGCTGGGATGTCACGGGCATGGCTGACGGTGCACGGAAGGCACACACACAAGCAGCACACAGCAGATGTACTTACACCTGTCGAGAAAGCAAATACAGACGGACCTCAGCAGTCAGAGAGCAACATCTGGATGTCTCTTTAACAAGATAAATTCATACCCTGAGTGCAGAGTGTTCTCTCTATGCACCATTAAGCAAACAATATGCAAACGGACAGGTTATGTGATGAGGTTGTGAACTGGGAACAGATAGCCCGAAAGCAGTTCCTCAACCAACCACCTGTAAAAACAGTAAATGCTGGTCCTCTTTATGTCTGGATAACTTAACAAGAGTGAAGTGAATCATTACATTGGACCAGAGCTTCGCATTTAACTGTAACATATGAATATTTATGTAGCCTTCAGTATCCTCCCCATCCCTTCGAGCAATTCAAAATCAGACCAATGGCTGTTCATTAACTCCACGATGTAAGGGATCTGTCGAAACCTAAACCTCTGGAATCTTCCGTCCGATTTCTCTGCCCACTGGATGGTTATCAAGTCTAACATTAGATGCATCTTAATGTCATTCTCACATGGTGAAAACCAGAAGACATCAAACTGATCATTTCAGAGGAAGCCAAAAAAAAAGACCCAGTGGTATTAAATGTGCAACAATAGCAGTGGAAGCAGTGGAAAATATATTCAAATAATTTTGGCCAGTAATACTGCCACTGGCACATGAACCATTTACGTGATAGGAAGGGTGTGGAACAGGAAAAGAAGAGAGATCAGGGAAAACCAAACAGACGTGCTTTCTTATGAAAACTAAAGTTTAGTTGTGGACAAAGCCACCTTTAAACATTTCAACTTTTTATTCTTTGTCCCATGGATAGGAAATATGTCGTTAATAGCTGTGTAAGTGTGTGGAGACTATGTTTTGGTGTGAGGGTTTTTATGATCATTACATTAGTGCTGCATTGTGTGGCCATACAGTATGCTAACCAACAATGCATATGCACTGGATTGCTAGATTATTAGGTTTAATTTGGTATTTGACATTAATCAGTGCAGGCTAAATAACAGAAATATCTATATGTATGCAAAACTGCTCAACAGCACCACAAAGTACTGCCTTCATAATGATCATAAAGTTGAATAAACTGCAGACTAGGTGTTAATTGGGAACGTCACGTCTATAACTCAGAGTCTTCACGTATCTTATTAAAGCTTTATACGAAAAAATGCATGGGTGTTTTTTGTGATGATATGATTTTAAAACAGTTCACTTTGTGGTCCTCATGTCTGATGGAAATGTGTCCTGGAGACGACACCACAGCTCTGCTCTCCTCTCCAACCAGGGGCCAGCACTCTTGCACGCCTTGCTAAAAATAGCTCAAGCACGAATTTCATCCCTGACATTTGGATCTTGAGAAATGTCCTGCCTGGCCATGGCCTACTGAACTAGATCTTGGCTGGGTGTCAGCATATACTGTGTCCTCGTTGCATAATCTAAGTCTATCTGCAGCAGCCACAGAGTGAAACCTACTTTTAGTCAGTCTCATGGAGCAGCAGCAGCAACAGCGATGACAGCTTAGTTGACAATCTACGCTGCTCAGTCACTAGGTCCTCAGAGGACTGACCATGCTATGCTGCAGTTATCTATGCAGTCAGAAATCCACCCAAAACACAAACATATCTGTATGAGTCATACGCACCACAGGAGATCTGTCCCTGATCTGAGCTCCGCAAGAAAGTTGCCATGTTTATTGACATCATTAGCCTCCCTTAGCTATTAGCAAAGCTGCGCAAACTAACCTCAGAGATGTCCTCTGGACTTGCAACACAAAAGATCGGGTTCAGAGCTTAAGCAGGGCTTATAAACAGAGCCACGGTGTGACTTGAACAGGAAATTCACAAATTAGCTCTCAAAGGGACACGACGCGCGTCTGTCAACTGGACACAGCAGCCAAATTCATGCTAACGGTGGCTAGCGGTGCCTGGGTTACACCCACCAACACCAACAACTACAGTCAGACCGCTCGCGCAGGAGATGAGCGCGCTAAACTAGTCTCAACTATCTGCGGACTAAACGTGTGAAGGCCGAGCAGGGACTCAGACTCACCTTAGCTGATGGAGGTGAAGAAGTTACTGGAGTTCATGTCTTGACACCGACCCTCCAGTTCGTGTCAATCTGGAGCGCCTCACCGCGAGCTCTGCGCTGATTGGCTGAGCGCTAACAGCCGCCGTGGCGTCACTCCAACCCACATGCACCGATCAAGTTTTCGCACATGTTTGAAGATGTGGCAGAGATACCGCGGTGGCACGCAACGTCAAAACTCCTGATTTATTCTTAGAATTCACATTTTGGCTATCTGTTTTTATCCCATTATTTCCAACTGAAGGAAAGTTGAAAATATAATCAACGTGAAAGAAAATTTACTGACTTTAATAAGGGGCTTCTACCTGAACAGACGCAAAAAGCCTTTAAGGCTAAAATGATTTTATAAAAATTCAACATTCACAATAACCTTGTCCAAAAAATCCACTCATTGGATAAGGAAACCTCTCTGTAAAAAAACAATAGCTTTCCCGTGTAGTGTGTTAATTTCAGCAGAAAGTAATAAACAGATAAGAGGGAAAAACAATACAATAATGTTTATATTGCCAACCCATTAAACAATATGCAAAATTCAAATAAAAATCCAATGCTGCCATCTTGTTTAGTGCTTGGCAGTACTATACTGCCCTAATTAACTACCCTGAATTCCATATTTAGCATGACAAATCTGGAGAAGTAATTGTATTTGAAAAAAAAACAAAAAAAAACAAAAACTAAATTGTCATCATATCAAAAACATTTTAATCATTAAAAACATCAAAAACTTTACAAAAATTGCTATGTTGACATCATGACAGAGCAGTGAAAAGACTGTAAAGAAAAGTACAAAAAAGAGCTGCAGAAGCTGTGAACAGTAAACATTTGAGTTGAAATGGCGCTAAACAACACCAACACTAAAAAATACTCAGCAGGGAATTTTATATCAGAAATCTCTCATCCACCAGAGTCTTTCTGACGAGGTTCTTCCTTCCAAGGACGTTACGAATCAAGCGGAACAGCTGCAATGAATGACATGGTTTTCAATACATGTATTTTGTTAGCATAGTGAAGTCAACTTACTGTACACACACACCATATACTGACCATTTGCTGCATGTATGTAAGCACAGCTGCAAGAACAAAGCTCTGTGATCCAAGGTCGACAACACAGAAGAACAAAGTGTCGAAAATCAGCAGAGTGGCCTCATTCCCATAAAACAGCACGTCGCTGAAGGAATGAGCCTCATCTGAGGGCAGAAAGAGAGAGATTTTACACACACACACACACGTAGGCATGGCAGACGAACGGAAATGTACAGCCTGTCTAGGCCAAGAGGTCATTACCGTTGTAGAAGATGCTTTTTTCATTGGGTTCAAGAAACTCCATGCCTATGACCCTCTCAAACACCAGCTTGTCCTTCACTATATAGTCCATGTCAGGGTGGGCCTACGGTAAATGCATGAGACGTATGTGTCAGTACAAAATATTTAAGGTGAACAAAAACAACTCGGATACTTTGCAATCTATCAGACATAAGAAAATACATTGAGACCAAATGAAACTAAACTGGGTTCATTTTGCATATGTGAGTTTTTTCAGTGTATTTAGACTAACGTGGTCTATAATGGATCCCAGGAAGTGGTTCAGGGTGTGGTAGGCTCTGACATTCAGCTCAAATCGGTTTGCTGTTGATGCGTCGATCAGCCTTGATGGCCCCATCTTGTGGAAGAGAGGAGACAGTCAGCCAGATAAAGTGATTTTCATTTCTTCTGAGAACTTTTAACATAGTTACAAAGATGGCAGACAGAGAACACACCCTGTTGAGAGGCTCCCTTATCCTGTCATACTGTGACCGCAGACGACTGGTAAGAGACACCTGAAAAGTCTGTATCTCTGTGTTGGGAAGCAGCCCTCTTTGCCCACACAAGGACTCCTTCGAATGAAAAAAAGACAAAAATCAATAATACCATATTTAAGTTGCCAATAATATGTGGAGTGAGTTGGTGTACATACAGCCTCTCTTTTCAGATTGTTGTTCATTTCCTCCATGTTTGTATCTGCATGACCATGAACTGAGCGCCCATGAATGTAGTAGCCAAAACAACGATGAGATAACACGAGCACAGAAATCTGTAGAGAAACAGGGACAAACACACACACTTAAGTAAAACATCCCAGGAAGATGAACTGTTTAATACAAATTATGTCCATTATGCTACTTACATTACTGATGGAGCAAAGATCTACAAACTGACGGATCTTATCCTCCACAAAGTGCTCATGAAACACAGTGAAGAAAATCACCTGTGGGAAGAAATGATTATCTTTTTAAAGGAGCTCTACACACTTGCACTGTATATATCTTTTAAGAAAGACAAGCGAGAGATCAAAAGGAATCATTAAAAAGAGTGAATGCTGCATTTATACCTGCAGTAGTCCGATGCAGAGCCACAGCGTGGCTGCGAGACCATAGCGCAGCATCAGGCTGTATGAAGGGGTGTACGCCTGTGAGGAACGCTGCAAAGTTGTCCAGGGGTCCCTAAGGGCCAGGTTAGAGAAACCCAGCACCTGAAGAACACAGGGTGACACACCACTTAGGAGGATCAGGAACATAACAAAAGTTGCACAAAAGAACAGTGTATGAGCTGGTGTGTATGAGATGTACTTCAAGAAAGAAGAGCACAGCCATGATCTGAAAAGTTGGGCTGATTTTCCGTATGGTCTGGATCTCATTCCATTCATTGGCCACAAAGTAGGTCCTCCAGATGCTGACAGGACCAGGGTCGCGTTTAGACTCACCGGAAGCTGAAACAGCAGTGAATATGATGAGTGGAATAAAGCAGCTACATAATTACCTCTTATAAAAGTTTAATACGTTTGTACCTTGCACAGTTTTGCTAGTTTTGCTTCGTGGCCTCTCCCAGTCAATGAGGAATATATCGACTGACACCTGAAGGATCAGCTTGTGCAGAAACTGAACAGCCTGGAGACACAACAGTAGTCTTTCAACATTCCTAAGCGAAGGACACCACCTAGCTTTCAAAAACAATATTGCTCGTTTTCACATCTGTTCTTCAGGCGTCTAACCTTGAGGGCGAAGGCACAGCCAATGTAGGTCACAAACTGCTCCTCCTGATTAGGCTGTGGTAACAGAACTGACACAAACTGTTGGGCCTAAGCAGAAACAAACAAAGAATGAATCCCAGCAAGAAGCCATTAATAATTACACCTAAATCTAACCATTCAAAGGAACTGTTGCAGCAAAGAAGGGAAAGGAGGAAAAAGACTTGCCTTTAATGTCTTAAGAAAGAGACGCAGAGAAGGAAAAAACAATTAAGAATTCATGCAAAGATAAAACAAATATTGTGTTTGGAAAAGTAATTGAGTTAAAAAGGGGTTAAATGAAAAAGTTACAGAAAAGAGGTACTTATACCAATGTTAAAGATCGCATCAGCATGAAAATCATCAGCCTTATAAAAGAAAGCCACAAAGGAATGACACTAACTTTGTAGAAGATAAGCCAGTAAAGTCCAGTTCCCACAGTGACTGCAAAGAAGACGTTGGCCAGATCTCCAGCATAAAACAACAAAAACTTCATCATTGTCTAAGGATGGAGAGAATAGAAAAACTTACATTACTTCCAAGTTTGACATCAACACATAGATAATGGTGGTTTAAATTAGTTCATGTTACCTCCACATCAATGAGTGGAGAGGCGATCCTCCTCTTCCAGCTGACTGTCTTCAGCAGAGAGTACAGGACAGCCACACCACCCATCACACCTAGAGCAGTCTGTGCACATATATAGCATTAAAAACCACAGGTGATACTATATCATTGTGTTCTCTGTCATACAAGAGCTTCTCAACATTTCCTTTATGCTTCTACTTACATCTGTCTTCATGCGAGCCTCACTCTGATCCATCTCATACTCCACAGCAAATGTTGTCTGGAAACAGATAACCCAAATTTAACACACACTGTGAGCCAACCCACTGCTTGTCTCTTAGGGAAAGGCAGCAACTCATTTATCCATTTTTTTCTCTTAAAAAAGAAGATATGAAACTTGTGTGAATGCATGTAAACTACTCACAGACACAGTTTGTGTGTTGATATCCGTGATGAGAACATCTTTGTAGGTCACAGTCATTAAAGGAGGGTATACCTGTCCTTCCTGAGTTCGTGGAACCAGTTGAAACCTACCAAACACACACGTTAGATCAAAAATAACATAAAGCTTTGATAATGATCTTTATCGTGGTGGTGTGCACATTTGGAGCCCACCTAATTTTAACACTGCTGGCCACACGGATGACTTTGGGCAAGGAGCTCTCCTCCTTCTCTCTTCCACTCAGCATGTCGACCAGAAACATACGGCGCGACAGGTACCAGTTCCTCATGCTCTCTGAACAAAGACAAAATATATTAAAAACACAGCAGACGCACACCACATGCACTCACACATACACATGTACACACTACACAGGAATAAATCAAATTGCACCTTGGTTGATGAACCTTCCATTGTATTGCTGGTTATACACTAGTGTGGGCAGGGGCAGAAGTTTTTTGTTCTCCTCTCCACCAAGCTCCATAAACACATCGTAGAATAGTGGTTCAGAATGGGTTGCCCACAACTCTGCAACTGAGAGGTCACACTGTGCGTGCCCACACACACACACACACACGTTATGATACAACTAGGTGTTATAGGAAAGTTTGTGCGCCATCTCTAGTTCTCTAGTTTCGGCCTTTCCTAAAGTTAAAGGAAGGCAAAAACACTCACAGTTTTTTGGTAAGCAGTTCCAAAGCTGAAGGCTGCCTTCAGTCTGGTTGCTGTTTCTGGACAAAGCTAAAAGAGGAGGAGAAAAGAAAAGAGAGAAACCTGTTTAATTTACAGATTTATTTGTATTGTTAACAAGCATAATAACAATATATGTGAACTGGCTCCGATGGAAGCCAATTAATGGCACCTACAAGTTTTCTATACATTTTATTAATGTTACAATTCTTTTGCATGTTCAGAGTATGTATATAATTTTATCATCACTCTTTTGACACCTTACCTGGAGGTTATCTCCTCCTACTGGCTCCCATCGAAGGAATTCTCCTCTGACGTTGTAGACAGCAGCACGCAGTTTAATATCAGTGTTCTAGGAGATTAACATTGTATTTCAGTGAGCAGAACATTTTCTTAACTGAGTTTTTTGTATTCACAAAGGATTAAGTAAAGCCGGTTTATTATCATACCTTGTTTTTTCCCCTGAAACTGAATCTAATGGGAACTGGTTCGGTCTGGAGCACTCGACCTGCCAGTCCTGGCTCGTCCCCGTAGTAAAGCCATGGCAGATTAGTTCTCCTGGAGACAGAGTAATCAAAGTGCTTAATGTTGACTCTGGGTGAAACTAGATTACAAAATAGGGAGTTTGTTTAATTCCAGAAAGCACAATTTTTTTAATTTAAGTCATGACAGTGTTGATTACCAGTAAGAAATGTCTTGAACTGAGCTTGCAGAAGCCCTTGATCTGAAGATGGTATTGAAGAGACCACAGGCATCGGTCGACACACTGCTAAAGGAGTGCATGTTCATCACACACATGTTCCCCAGAGCCTGGCATGCTGTCAGGCTGGAGAAGACCTGTAACCACACAATATATTTTCACAAGACGACTAATCACACATATAATACCTCAAACAAATCCAAATGCCCCCCTTATATATATATAACCTTGTTTTAAAGGCAAAAAAGAGACATGGAATTACAAGGCAGGCTGCAGCTGAGGAGTAGAGGTTTTTCACGAACCAGGCAGACTGGACACTGAACTTCTACAAGGTGAACAGAACAGACAATAGAAATAAGCGTATCAGAAGAGACAAAAATGAAATGAATTAGTGAGAGAGGAGAACGAGGCTCACCAACTGAGCGTAGTTGACACTGGGATTCACATTGGTGGAGAGAGTGCCTGAAGGGAAACATAATCCTCCTGCCTGGAAAACCACATATACAGCATTGATGACACATGTTCAGTTCAGTGAGATTGTTATTGAATTTGCTTGTATGATGATTGAGAGGGTACTTTCAGAGAGCAGTTGGCTCAACTCACCAGGACATTAGGAGGGTTACACTGACAAGAGGTGTTAACGAAGGAAGCCTGACATCTCTCACACCTTAGTTTGAGAGTAGGAAATATTAATATTTCAGGTAGATATTTATATCACATAAAAACAAGTAGTTTTAATACATTTACTGTTCTGATTATATAGTTCCTAAAATAACCTCAGATGTTGTGGTCAACTTCCAGATTGTGAATCTCTATGAAACCGCTGAATATTTGTATTTACATTGTACAGTATGATTAGTATGGGTATGATTAGTACCTGTCTCCATTGGTGTTTGGTACAGTAAAAGCAGGGCTGTCTCCATTACACGTTTCACACCTGGCCTCATCCAAAAAATTTCCATCGACATCTCTCTCCACTGGAAAAAACAGGTCATATTAAGCCATATAAATATAAACTAAATAATCATACATGCTATTGATTCATTATGCTTATTCAGCATTAAAGGCTGTTTGTCAAAATCAGTCATGTCATTGGTTACCTACCCAGGACATTGCCTTTTGGGCACTTGCACTTCTGCTCATCAATGAGACCACTTGGACATCTAATACACCCAAATCCATCTCTTGTCACTACCTGTATTATCAAGAAAGCACCATGATGAACGGAACTTGAAAGTATGCAGGAAATGGGACAGCAAAGACGTTAAAGGTAAAGTATACATACAGGCTTGTCGGTGGGACATTGTTGACAAGTAAGAGATCCCTTGTCAGTGGTGAGACTCTGGTACCCAGTTTTGCAAATACAGCTCAGTCCTGCAAAAGGACGGTTTTCAAAAGACAATTATTGCGCTGTAAACCCATATCAAATATCACGGCATAGTATCTGAAAACAGCTGTTGGCTCAGTTTGAACATGTTGTACAACAACTTTTGTTAAAATATGTGATCTGTTTTGTGTGAGATCAGAGAGTAGTTGCATTTTTGCACTCACAGATGCCTTACAGATAACTAACAAACAATGCAGCTCCATTCGGTCACGTAGCAATCAGCAGATCATTTCAACTTTCCGTTCAAGCTGCAATGGTGAGTGAGTAATGTATCACCAGGGAAAATACGCAGCGCACTGTGATGCAGAGATTGATTGCTCGTTTGTTGTATTACCCAAACACTGATAGGAAGATGACTGGCACGAAAATAATAATATAATTACTCAAATAGTACACGCTGCACTGAGTCGTAGGGGGGTTTGCCCTTTAAGTTTTCTCAACGGTCACTGTTACTCTGAGTCTGAAACGATCCTTACATTATCCACCTCATCTGCTATTTGCACCTAGCTAACTGTTACCCTGCTGGTTGTGGCTTCAACAAGTCGTGTATCGTGGACCATCACACAGATACAGTTTGTTCAAAGTAAGGAATTACACAGCTTTTGACGACAAATGCCATCTATTGATCAACTCTTGTGTTGTGGTGTGGCGTTAACCGACCTGTTGTGCTCCGTCGCTGATTTGGACCGCACCTATCACAAGACAGACTGGAGATATCGAAAAATTCTTCCACGCCACACTCCGAAGGAGCTTTGAAGGGGATAACAAACAGCTGACAGTGAAGAAAATCTATGTATGTTAAAAGAATTAACGTTAGAGGCACTTTGTGTCTGTGAACGACAAATGGTAGCGTCCCCGTCGCCATGGTAAACAACGGTCTTCCTTCTTACCCACAATCCTTTTCATTCAGCGCGATGACGTCACGACCCATTTTATTTGTGCGTCGCAAAAACCCCGCCAAATCAGAAAATATAATTTTGCGTAAATAATTATTTTATTTATCAATTTAGAGGATGCGTTTTCGTGACATTGAAGACTTGTTTTAATACAATAGAATGTAATTTCTGTTTCGTGTAAGGAATATTAAAATTACAGTAACTCTTTTTTTTTTAATTAGAATAACTCTTTTTCTTTTATTTTCCTTTAAATAGAGTAACTCTGTTAAAATGAAATTAAGAGATATTAAGAGTCTTGCTGTCAACGGATATATGTTACATTTCCCTCTGTTTTTGTGCAAGCCAAATAAAGACACAAGAGGACAGGACATTACAGAGCCAGAATCTCTTCTCCAACATGTTCTTTTTGCCCTCTTACCATACTTCTCCTATCAGGATGAAATGATACTTGCTTAACATTGTCGCAGTTTTTACCAGCTGGTGTAATTCTAAAATATTGCTAAGTCACCACCACAGTGGTTGCTAGGAAACAACCTTATCACAGTATGAGTTTCAA
>OMNW01007010.1:56418-80626 GCA_900303245.1 Selene dorsalis | reverse complement strand
GCAATACAGACGGAGCGTTTGGTGGCGAGTTGCACAGGGGTTTCATAAAGCAGACCTAATAATTGATGACACTGTTGGATAACGATCAAGTGTTCACGCTCGCAACCGTGTCTGCGAGCAAAGGAGAAAGAGAGGCTGTGAGAGAAGGAGTGACAGTGAGGAGTGTGTTTGTGTGCGAGAGATAAACACAGCAAAAGTGGAAGAGACAGTGTGAGAAGGGAAAGTGTCTGTGAGTTTTGAGAGGCCAGAAAAGTGGGAACCAAAGACAGAGTGGTGAGTGTCGTGCAGCAGATGCACATAATCACAGATGTGTTCATCCACACGCTAACTTGACATTCTTCAAGACTATCTAAAAATCACATTCATATCAACCGGTAATGCCTCTGCTCACCCATTGCCAAGCCACTGTTGTGGTACAATACTCGGCCATGATACATTTCATGCACCACAAGCACATCCCTCCACCTCTCAAACTTCATTTAGGAGTAAGATTTTTTGTATATAAGTATATTTTATGGACTTTTTGCCTTTAATTGATAGGACAGTTGAGAGATACAGAAAATGGGGAGGCAGAGAGAGGGGGAATGACATGCAGCAAAGGGCTGCCCGATGCAGGATTCGATCTGGGGCCGGCTGCAGTGAGGACTGTAGCTTCTGTATATGGAGTGCCTGCTCTACCCACTGAGCCACCCAACGCCCCTAGGAGTAAGATTTTCAAGAGAAACAAAACAAAGTGTGTGGAGGTTCCTCACGGAGACACACTCCACACGCTCCACACACTCCACAGGAAAACAAATCTTTCCCAAAACGATCTTTTTCTTGTTCGTTCTTGAAAAGTTTTCTGTCAACATGCATCTTTACAAGAAATATCTACATACACACAAATCCACTGAAAACGACTTGAAGTGCTGTAGTACATATGGTATGCCAGACCTGTGCATGGTGCTGTAACGCTGCCACACAAACACACCAAAAATGGAGAAGAAGACGTGGAAAGCTTGTGCGCTGTAAAAAAAAAAGACTGTGGGTCATTTAAACATGAGAGTGCTGACTGGGCGTTGCGCCAGTCCAAATATGTCAATGTAATGGACATGTTTTCAAGCCATTGTTGCTGTTACGTGACGTCCAGTGGTGTGGCTCAGGTTACAGGTTAGAGAGGTGGGGTTATGACATCATAGTTTCACAAAAGTTGCGTTTTGGTCGTCTGCATGAAAACACTTGGGCGGTGTTTTGAGATTTATTCACTCTGGGGCCCATTTTCAAAAAATACAGTTGTAGGGCTCCCGAAACACCGTTTCTATGTGGAAGAAATGCAAGAACAATAAAAAAAACTTTTACAGATACTCCTAAACCTGTATCCATGTGGATGGGCCTTAGGTCATAACTGGGAGAGCCAGGGGTTCAGAGGACGGTGAGGTGTATTTCATGTCCATGCACCACAGGTGATAGGATCTTCTTGAACACTAAAGATGATGATGATGATGATTACAAAAAAGTGAAATGTAAGAAAATGTTGTGGTTTAATAACTGTTTTAAACATCAGTTCATCCTCTCAAATCACGTTATCTGTCCAAAACCTACAAAGGTTTTTAAAAGTTTCAGATTTGAATTAATTTCCCATATAAGTAGCCCACCACCCCTCACCCCACCCCACCCAACCACCCACACAATAGTTAGAATTTCAAATCTAAAGTGACAGACTTAGTATTCAACACATGAAAGTGGTATCAATTTTCTCATTTCACTTTCAAAAGAAGAGCAGCATTGTTTTGGGTTGATGTTTGTGGTTTTCAGTGCAGAGCAACATGAGGGACACATGGTGAAGGCCCAGACTTACATGACTATATGAGTAAGCTTTCTTCAACAGCTCAGCAGGCAGCTGCATTAACAATCATATTTTCTCCTGAACATATTTGGCGAATCAATTAAGCATGTATGTAGTATAGAGACAAGGTTAACAAGACCCTGATCATGTGTTTCATCTATTCCATGCTGAGCCTATCACTAATTTCAATTCATTTATTCATTGAGTGTGTGTGTGTGTGTGTGTGTAGCCATTGTTTTCTGGTCACTTAAGCAGCATTGCATTGATGTGTTCCCAATGAAATGCAATGACAATTAAAAAGTAACTGACCTGCTATTTCCCTTCATTAACTCAGCTGTTCTTACTGTGTGTTTGTGTGTGTTTGTTTTTGCATGTGCATGTGTGTATCCGTACAGATGTAGACAGGACGGTAGAGAAAGCCAGCATTTTGAAGTACACACACAGATGGACATCTCATATATGATGCAAAGACATATACAAACACACCACCAAAAGAGACTCATTTGCATGATGCATGCACCCACATACACACAAACACACACACACACACACACATATAAACGTGCAGTTACAGTCACTGAAATTCCTCCTGCCTCTTCAGAGAGATACCTCATGTGGTAAACACATCCAGACGGTAAAGACTGGCTGCCTATGGTGAGCTTTATTCCTGTAAACATACATTCAAAACAGCATCTCATCATGCCAACCTGAGTGTGGCTCCTGTCCCCTCCAACTTTCTTTCTTCTGCCTTTTGATTCTTTTCATTTTCACCTCTTTCTTGCTCTCTCTCTCTCTGTGTCTCTGTATCTTCGTTCCTTCTTTTTTTCTTGTCTCTCGCTGCCTCCCAGCTCACACATAAAGATACAAACATCGCCCCCTTTTTTTTCTCCCACACAAGGCCCACCACATAGCCATTTGCATAACAATCTCCACTTGTTTTTCTGCTTAGATGGAATTCACAGCATGGTGCCGGCATGACTGAGACAGGGGTCATTGCTATGTATATTAGAGAGGGGGAGATGGAGAGGGAGTAGGGTAAAGAGAGAGCAAAAATACACATCCAGACGCATAAACACTTCCATAAAAAGACTCATTGGCATACATGAACTGTCTGATGGACAGTGGTGGAAATACACCCCGAAAAAGTAGACAGGATGCAGATAAAAGCATCTGGCTGCATACAGTTATTCTTTATTCTTTTATTTATTATTATTATTATTATTTTCCTAGTGCTGCATTAAGGACAAGGAAGGAAACAATGGAGGAAATCAGTGACAACCTTTGTTAATGACATTGTTACTTTTGTTACCTGTAAATCATCCCTAGAGTTTCAATAGGCCTGTAACATGAGTCTGTCTGAACTGACTCTAGGAAACATTTGCTGTTCATCATGTTTTCTAATCATCATTCATTCATTTAAAAAAAAGATTTAATTTCAAATGATTTCTGCCTTTTCCTCTCATGCTCACCTGTGAAAAGGTTTAACTGCCTTTATAATACTAATAATTGCAGATATGCTATTTGTCAGTTTTGCTGTCACTATATGGCTAACATTAGCATGAACAGCTATTTGCTTAGCAGTCAAAACATTAGGCTACAAGTTCAGCATCAAACATCACTTTCTCTCCTGTAGTGGAAATAAAATCAGTGTTAACTCTCGTCTCCATGCTTCACTTGGCTACTTTGCAGAACAAAATCAAAACAGCTTCCAATCTGCTCTGAAGACATAGAACCAATATGTATCATAAACAACTCTTCTAATATGAAAATGATGATGGTTGGATGATGACAACCACCATCAAACCATATCAGGAGGTAGAGAAAATGACCCCTTTAATCTAGGTAGCTATGATATGCTAAAAAAAAATAGGATCAGTGGGTACTACCACTAAATTAAAAAACACATCTGATACACCAATGATGAAAGCAATTAGTCAGCAGCTCTTGAAGGTAGAGTTTTTTTTTTTTTGAAGTGGGGTTGTTTGAGGAGCACATGGCCTCTAAGTATAATATCTGCAGTAGAAAGGTCTCTGCCCCAGAAATGTATTATGGTCCCCTTACAGTTTTCACCGTATTCCTCTTCGTGATATCGACCTTCGGTGGCTCTGCTTCAGTGCTTCCTGGCTCATAAAGATACCCATTTGTTTCCAAAGTGAATGAAATGTCCCCAACCCCAACCCCACTTAAAAAAAACTGAACTATCCCTTTAAATCAGAACCTAATTTGTTGTTAAGCAGATGGTGTGAAAATTACACTGACTTCACCTCAGCACTTCTTTTCCATGTGGGATTGTTGCCACACCACACCGGATCAGTTAGTGCCTGTTGAGAGCAAAAACTGTGTTATGTGCAAAAACTTTTACCTGCCTATTAAATTGATTAATTAAGTAAATCAGCCACTGATGTACTTCTCAGAGCCAGTGAAGTAACTTGTAAAGTTTGCCTTTGTTGTTAATGAACTATGGTTATAATGACCTCCAGGTTGCTAGGTTGTATCTTAAGAGAAAACATTACTCAGCTCAGAAGTTGTTTCCCATACAAAAGTGCCAAAAACTGCAATTCTTGTAATGATCAACAGAGTGTGGTTCCAAAACTGAGTCATCATAGACTCCCAGGTTAAAATGTCCAACTTTACAGCCGCAATAAAAACATTTACAGCCTGGTACGAAAACAGTTTTGGTCTCTACAAACAATTACTCTAATTACTTTCTAAGTGGATTGTTATAACCCACTCATTTAAATTCTCCAGTGGTGTAAATTTCTGTGAAATTCAGGGCGTGGCTGCTTCGAGTGACAGGTGGATGATGAGCATATATTTACCACAGACCATTCATTTAACACACCCATCTTTTCCACCCATTTTGGATTAGACACAAATTAGGGGTGGAGTCAGGCCTTGCATATTGCAGTTGCATTAATTACTTAATGTAATATTTATTTACCTGCTAAAAGTTAATTTTGGATTTTAGTGAAATATAAAAACCTACTCTCTAAACTTAAGGCTACTTGTCACAATCAATTTAAATGAAAGATGCATTGAGAACTATGTGATGCTGGTTGAGAGAGAAACGATTATTAAAAATATCACTGTTCATGACGTTAGCTAAAGCTGTTCAAATCATTTAGACTTGCATCATTTAAGTTAACTTGAACTGTTACTTAATTTAAAGATAGACATTATTATACAGACTGGAACATGGAGAGAGGAAAGCCAAATCCAGATTCTGACACATGTATACAGACATAAACCGGTTATACATGCACATAAATATAGTCAGTTTGAAGAGATGTGTGGACACATGCACAATGGTGACGATCCAAACGCCGACACAAAGGAACTGACAGGGCGACAAAGTGGAAAGAATGACAGCAGAGAGGAAAACAAACGAGACAGACGTGTCATTTATTATCCTTTACGTGATCAGTCGCTCTCACTGAGATCAGCATTCCTTCTTTTCAGAAAGATAAGAGAACCAAAGTGTTGACTCAAATGAAAAAATCACAAATGCTGTTCAGTGCCACACTCTAACCTTCACTCACAATTCACATTCACAAAACATAACAAGCAACCGCAGAGCAGAAAGCACGAGACACCTGTATTTACTATAAAAAAAAGTCTCGTCCTGAAGGTGCTGTGAATTTTGTTCCATTTGCGTAAGATCTACAGAATGAAGGTGGGAACGTATGCCCAAGAGTCAGTGAAGTAGATGGAAAATGTGTCCTATCCACAAGTTTGAGCACCAAATAGTCCATAATAACCACAATACAAATGACAAGAATAAAACATTGAAATTTCAACCTACAAACTGTGTAGAAGTGAGGGAGTACTGAAGAAAATAATCATTTAAATGGTCACTGTTAAAGATTTAAAACCAATCCCCCCCCTACGCTAGAACGGTGTTATGGTGATTGTGATCGGGTGGGGATTAACAACTTACTAGAGAGACCTAACATTTAAAGGATCATGACATGCTGCCCATTCACCTGAACGCTGCATTTAATCACCTGTGCGCTTGTTCCAGTGAGGGATTCACATGGACATGCCTTCAGACATCTCTTTTTTGTGGTACCTTTAAGCTCAGTAATCTGGAAAAAAACCCACACACACTCCGATCAGTCTGCTGAAAAATATTAAATAGAAAGCTGAAATAAAATCCTTCTATAACAGCTCCAGCTTCCAACAGGTGATGTCAGATCTTCAGAGATGCCACGAGCAGCTCAATCATAACAGTCAACTTGCCGGTCAGCTGGAGATCTGTTAAGTCTGGAGGTCCAGTAACCTCATGACAAAGGATCTTGGGGGTGAAACATGCATGCTATGCTGTACCAAACTACATGACCGGAGATTGTTGGCCTTCACAGGCAGATGGTTACCACCAGGAGCATTGGATCAGACTTGGGCAAAGGACTGGACAGTGTGTCAGAAAAATCAAGTCTGTGGATGGAAGAGGAATTGAAATCAGCGACATTGGTGGCACATGCAGTGGCAATGTCTCTGGGGCTGGCAAGAAATGTTTGCTCCGTCTCTCATAACATGTCCCTTTAGCTGGATAATATCCTACATTGCCTTTTCACTCAGAAGACATCCATCTATTATGTTTCTGAACTCAGCAGTGTTTTGTTTGAAGAGGGTACTCTAATGGAAGTAGTTCTGTAACCTGGAAAGTAAGTAGAAAATGAGTAAATCTGATCAGAGAGGGTCAAGGGTTGGTCAAAGATCAAAGTGATACAGTGGTTAGCATTCCCAGCAAAAAGGTTCTGGGTTTGATTCCCGGGCCTATGGCCTTTCTATGTGGAGTTTATATGTCCTCCAGCTAGTGTAATAGGGTGATTGGTGCCTTGTTTGTCTCTATGTGTCTCTGCAATAGACTGGCGACATGTCCAGGGTGTAGCTTCCTTGGCCTCATGTCAGCTGGAATTGAGGTTCTTAAAGCTTACTGGTGGTTATGCATGTATATACAAACAGGAATAAATGGTGTTTTTTAGTGTGTGTGTGTGTGTGTGACTGTTGTGATTGTGGTGATTATAGAGTGTAACTGCTTGCATACTGATTTCATATAATATCATATACACAGTTATTACATAGTTCTGTATACTGCATATTCTCTCTCTTTTTTTCTATCTCTCTTTCTTGCGGGCACACGCGTGTGTGTGTACTTCAATTTTTGTGATTACCAGTTATAACCTTGCAGACTGAAGAAATCTTGGTTCTCAGAACTTGAAAAAGTGAAAAAAACTGTTTGAGGGTTAAGACTTGGTCTTGGAAGTACAAGTGTGTGTGTGTGTGTGTGTGTGTGTGTGACATGTTTACATGTGTGTGTATCATTCTTATGTGTGGTCAGCACCTACTCCAAACCCAGTCCTCAGCTGTATAGTTGATTCAGAGAAGTTTGCGAACGTAATAATAAAAATAAGGACCTTGTAATAGGAGCAAGGTCTTTATTTAAGGCTCTGTATGTTGTGTGTTTTTCTTTTGACGTATCCTCTTCTTCTGCTGACCTCGGAGTCCACCTTTATGATTTAAAGGAGAAGTTACATTTTTTGAAACCTGGACCTTATTTCTAGCATAAAATATGTTCATTTACTCACCCATGCAACTGACCTACGACTTCGATGACATCACTTCTGTGCCACTGCCGAAGTCGTAGGTCAGTGAAAAGCCATGTAAAAAACCCCGGATGACAATAACAAAACAACTCTGAACAACTTACGGGGGAATAGTGCTGGTGATTCATAACAACATATTGGTGAAATGAATGAGTTTCATGGCAGATCTTCTTTGCCCCAACAACTCCCATTATATGGATATACATAGATCGCGATTGGATCTAAATATCTTCTGAAGGACTCCAAGTTACACCAAAGTTGTTCGGGTGAGTAAATGAACGTATTTTATGCTAGAAATAAGGTCCAGGTTGCAAAAAACGAAACTTCTCCTTTTAGACAACACTATACAATTATTCCCTATGGTGCCCACATGATTTACACTCATAATGCTTCACCCTGAACCTGGTCTGGCCCTGATACATCCCCAACAGTACTGTGTCGATTCAACAACGCATTCACTGAAGTAACAAAGCATCTTGTCCACCCCTGCTGACTTGTTCCAGCGCACATGAAAACACCCTTTCAACCGTCCTCCCTCGAAACGCTGATGGACGGTACAGACCCAGGCACCCTCTGAGACCATCCACTTGATGATGCTCAGACCCTTGTCAAAACCAGTCAATTTACACCACAACTAACGGTTCACTTTCTGTCCAATGCATCCCAGATATTGATGTACGTCATTGACAGCTGACTACTTGTTGAGTTGCTATAAGAAAGTGACAATATTGGGCTTATTGGTTAGCATCCTATCCTTAGTAGAGTTAGCACTGATGTCGCTTCATACTTCTGGTTACAGCTCTTGGTGAGTAAAAGAAGAAAAAGTAAGCTTGATGCTGAACTTTCAAGTGGTAAGTAACAGCGACTGTGTAGAGGGATACACATCGAAGCACTGCATTATTACCATTGCAAATGTTTCAAATGAGATTTAATATAAAATATGCATTAGATAAAGTTCACATCTGAATTTAAGCCTCAATAGGCCATTCGATTTTTTTTTTACAGAGGCGGAACTCTGAGGATTCTTGGTTATCCACAGGTATGAATGTATTTGTCTGTATGTGTCAGTACTATCACAGACTAGAATAGACCCCAGCCCAGTTGACCTTGAATAAGACATACATTTCAGAAATTCATATGTGAAATGGGAACTCTGAATCCAGATAGCTATGTTGAGGACATCTGAGTTTGTTTGTTTTTTCCTTTGAATTCTTGTGCACTATCCACTTTGTGTTCTATTTCACTGTTGATCTTGATATGAAGAGGCTTTAAAGAATAGTGCATAGTGGTTTGGTTTAGCACATAGCAGAAGTATTCATATAGACTATTGCAGCTGAACTGAACAAGAGAAGCTATAACTGTCAATGTCCTGACTTGAAGCACATGTGACATCCTAAACTCCATCGGCATCAATGTAATAACTGCAACCCAAACGGTGTTAAACAGTTAGTTACCATTTCTATCATCACATGCACCCGATCATGAGGCCCAGTTGTTGATAAGATGGTGTGGGCGATCCTGCATTTGAAAAATATAATAACTGTAACATGCAGTGAGTAGATATTAGTCTATTAGCCTGTATTCAGGCCTCCTCATGTATAAAGGACAATACTTATTGCTCTGAGGAGTAACACAGATCTGCTGGTTTCTGTGTAGTTGTCTTTGGAATTAATATTTAATTCATTGTGGACAAATTGCTTTAAAATGTTCTGGTGCAGAATAAAACCACACTGCAGAAGAGGTCAAAGGGTTAAGAGAGAAAGACCAAAGGGACCTTGAGCCCAAGGCTGCTGGCAAAATCATGGGAACGTGTTGTAAATTTAATAGAGTACATTAAGAAAAAAAAAAAAGAAAACTGCTCTACTGTTTGGACATGAGTCACAAGGTGGTGGATGGGAAATAAGACTTGAAAAAGGTTCACTTGAATTAATCATTTGAAAAAATAGAAATACAGTTGTGTTTTGTTCTGTTTTCCTGGAGTTCCCATCTCCAAGTAAAGTTCTCTAACATACCAACCGATACATTTATGGCTCACTGATTAACACATTTTTAATTAATAACAGAGACAGGCTGGCAGTGCTTCCACTTTGTACTGCAGTGTGATGTCAGCATCTTCACAAAGTCACATTACTCTTTATTTTGTGTTTAATGTTTTTTTTCTTTTCTGCTAATTATTGTAATATAGAGCACAGACATTTATCCCAATAACTGTTATTACTCTAATAACATTTTGTAAAGAATTTGACAAATGAAGACATTTTCCAGGAAATACCACCCTCCCCCTCCCACTTGTTCTTTTCAGACAGAAATCCAGCTTCTCTCCAAGCTGCCTGACCAAATGAATACATACTGAGAAATCCCTTCACCGTCCATGAAACAGAATATTTTCTGAAAAAAAAATAAATAAAAAGACGGTAAAGTACACAAAATACCCCAACCATGACCACTGTGGTGGGTGGTAGGGGTAAGAAAAACTATAGATCTGTAATAATTAGAGAGGTAGCCGTTGCCTCCTGTGTGTTATTATTTCTCTAACAGAGCCGTTTGGCTTCGTGCAGGGTGGGAAGGAGAAGGCCTTTTAATGGCAATACACTCAGAGCTGATTGCAGGTCATTACACCACCACAGGGAGAGACCAGAGGAAGGAGCTTAATGGCTGAGGAAGAAGAGCACTCATAAAGCATCACACACACACAAAGGCTGACACTCCCCAGTAAAGACACAATATCAGTGGGTGCCTCTTCCACGCACTCTCCAACGAGGATCTCACTTCTCAACACACAAGCAAAAGCAGTGAAACACAGAGAAACACTCTCTCTCTCTCTCTCTCTCTGTGTTTTTTTTTTTAAATCAAAGGATGACAATCTTCTTAATCAAGCTTAATTTATTAAAACATCAGCCAGCACTTAACATTAACAGGATGAGGCAGAACAGCAGACAGCGGGAGGCTGTAAGAGAGGAGGAGACAGAGGAAAACAGAAGGGTGGAAAAAAAAAACTTGTTCTTTTACATTTTACTTTAACTCATTATTTGAGATTTGTAGAAATTTCGATCAATATAGATTATAATATTATAGGTCAGTTCTAGATGCCCGATTCAAAATAACAAAATCCACTCCCTGATTTAAATATAACATGTAAAGTTTTTGCAGTTTTTTCAGATCGAAGCTTTTTGAGCTCATGTGATGTGAAGCAAAGTCATGAAACATCATGTGACTGGACAGGACGGGAAAAAAGTCAATGGGAAGGGGTTGGACTGCAATCTGGAAAAATAATAACAGCTGGTCAGTTTGAAAAAACATTATTATTATTTTTTTTTTTTTTTTATCTTATTCTTTGGGCCTTTTTGCCTGTAATTGACAGGACAGTGGAGAGAGACATTTATTATTTATTATTAGCCTAGTCACATTATTTCACTCTTGTCACACTAAATAACTTCCAGCCACACACCTGTCTGGAGAAAGTGAGCAGAGAATACAGACTCATACTCCATGTGAGGTGTTCAGGGAACATCTGCAAATTGTAGTGTCTACCAAAAGATTACCTATGAGGCATTTGGGGGAGATGTAAATTGTAGCTAGAGATGAGTGAAAAGCCAGCCTTGGAATCATCCTGTAATGTGAACATGCAAACATTCAGCAGCTTTGGATGGAAAAACATAAATTTGATTTATGGCAAGTTACATTAAAAAAAAAAAAGCAAAGCACTGTCACAGCTCTGAACAGGAAATGTAGCAAAACAGAGCAGCTTATGAGAAGGAAATTTTCTCTCCAGACTCCTCATTAGCGACAAGTGGACCAAATTTGAATGTTTTGGACTTGATTCTAATTTGTGGGAGAAAGCTGATAGGCACAAGTGGCAGCAGCATAGACTGAAAGATGTATAATCAGCCAGCACCTGTGGACCTCAGACCATAACTGTTAATTTACGAAAGAAGTATACTTAATCAGTTAGAGCACATTACACATTTGAGAAGTCACCACACTCAAACTAGAAATGGAGCAGCCAGAACTCCAAGAAAAACCACGAATGAACAGATCCCTCTGGACTCAACCATCCACTTTCAACACCTTTCCAACTAAACACTGAAGCCCCTCCTGCACTGATGTATGCCATTGACAAGTCAATTCAATTTACCTAAGGAAAATGGTTAATGTGGCTATTAGGTTAATTAGCTGCCCCCCCCTTTGGGAGCTGCGGGATGGGTGGGATAAGACATGAATTCATAGCTCCTCTGTGACAGACTAAAAACTCCCAATAGTTTTATTGCTATATAACAGAAATTCACTCAAAATACTTACAATAATGACTTTAATATCTCTCAGGAGTCAGCAGGTTTACCAAATTTTGACATTTCTGGCCTTATTAATACTGTAATCCAAAATCTGTTTTGTCTGACATCTTGATGTTATCTGGACAACAAATCAAGAACACACAGTAAAAAAAAATAAATAAATTAAAAAAAAATCAGATTTTAAAGTGTCTGTTTTATCCTCTACCACCAACTGCAAGATTTACACCTTAATTAAGCAGCTTCAGAGTAATTGTGACGGTTAAATAACTTGTTACAGGGAGAATGGAGGCGCTCTGCCTTCCACCTTCTCTTGGCTGAAAACCAAACCTTGCAAGATCAGCGCCTCCGACCCTGCGTCCCAGCTCATAATCCGTAATCTCTCGTTTATGACGGATAAGACTACACAAATATACACATCGTAACACATATATGACAAATAACGTTATCCACCGCTCCACGGGTTCCTTTCTCGCTGGCTTCACTGAAAACAAATGCACATGGCCCGGAGGAGGGTTAGCAAAGAGACCGGACTTACATAGTTCCCCTTTAAATGTGATCAATGTCGATCATGTCTTCACTTTTCACTTAAGGGCCACCATCAGATTAGCAGTTTAAGGTCTCTAAACTTCAGACTATTTATAACTGTAGGCACTGAAGCTGTGTTCTCCTTCACACTAAATCACAGTCTGGTTTTCTGGACTCTACGCAGCAGCACACTCACACAGAGGAGCAAGCTCTGCTCTTCTACCGAGGGTGAGTCTCCTGGAGCAGAGATCAAATCATGACCTCCTGGTTACAAACTCAGTTCTTCAACCTTTAAACGGTAAGTAAACATTCCTTCAAAGACTGTTCGAATTAGACGGCACCAGTGCATTTTAGTGCGCCCTCACTGTAGACTCAGAGACCACTAATTCAATGAAGTCCAGTATCGTGCTGTAACCTTATGCAAATTGAATAAACATCAAACTGAAAAGAGAGAAAGGCAAAGCAATTTTTCTGTTTTGGGAACTCACCAAAATATGATCTGTCAAACTTACGCACACTAGACATGTAAGATGTCGATGCACAGACAATGCACAGAATCGAATTAACATCTGCTTGTCTTATTAGTGCACAGCACTGAGTAAAACCTTGCGTCTGACATGCACGATGTACACACACTAACATGTCCCCCGTTGAGTGCAGGCGCAGGCGCAGTCACCCACAGAGCAGTGTGCGGTGAGGACTGTGGACAGGCGGCACAAGACTCCCTTGCCGAAAGCCTTATTGATTGGGATAAAGGTCTTTTGATGAGGCAGATTGCTCATCAGGCTGGAACGACATGCTTCTCAGATGTGACGCCTTTTCAGACCAGCCCAGGGGCTCATCGACCAAAAGCGTGGCCGTTCTGTCTGTGTATGTGTGTGTGTGTGTTTGTGTGTGTGTATGCGCATCTATGTGTGTTTGTCCATCTGTCTTTAGTGATCACACTTAAGACGAGCCAGCATTGATTGGTGTTAGGCCCATCTGGATCACCCTGGCTCCACCCTGATGTGTCCTCTGTTGGTGGAAGGACACTGATGGTGGTGGGCAGTGAACTTCATGCTACGGCCATGGCTCACGTCACTCAACATCTCAAAATGCAGTTAGTAAAGCAGGATAGAAAGATATACACAGGCATACGTAAGTGAAAATTTTCAAGAAGGGGCCAACCCCACTTCAATCATCACCCGTCTGTGGAGTTTTTGCCTGTTTTAGCTCATTGTTTGAGTTGAACAGATCTAAATTTTCATTCACAGCAGCAGCACCAGCTGTTTTCTATGAAAAGGCTCTCGTGAAACATCTGTACACTACCTGCCCAGCACCAAATCAGGCACTACCAAGCTGAAGATGCTGGAGCAGGGAGCTTTATAACTACTCTTGAGAAATCTGTAGGTGCTGTCACAAGAGGCTCCATGTGAGATACAACAAATCAAACACATGACTTCATGAAATCATGATTTGAGGATCTTGAGTTTCTTGGGCTTCAAATAGTTTGTTCAACTAGCAAATTCACTGAAAAGTGAAAAGATCAATGCCAGCAGCTATGGACAGAAAAAAGACAACACAACTCAACTAACAGGCACAATGCAGCGATATGAGTGGTCAGAAGTAGACAAGCATCAGTTATCATAAAACACAGGATTCTAAATCATATAATTCCTCTCAATGCCAAATAAGATATTTTGTCATCCAGGTTTAAAACTGAAAACACTACAACACCAAAAGCTCAGCCACATGCTCAAATCAGATATATTGACGTTCCCTACACTTTCGTCCTCTCGTCAGGTATTTCCTTTCAGATATTTTGGGGGGTAGTGGTTGTCCACAGAAGGAGTGGACTCTATCCATCAGCTCAATCCACTGGCTCCTAGGTTTTTTTTAATCTCACTGGTGAGATACACAAGCTCTTAATAATTGATTAGAATTGATTTTAACCCGGCCCTGACCTAGCCAGGATGGACTGGCAGTGCCACCCAGTCCACGAACATATGTGTTTGAACATGTGGGGTGTGTGTGTGTTTCATGCGCATTTGTGTGTGTGTGTGGTTTGTGTTTCCACATGCACGTGAGCAGCACATCTACAGTAAACCCCAAAAAGAAAGTGAAGTGTGTGCATTTGTGTCCGCAAATACTCACGGTTGGAGAAAAAAAAAAAAAAGAGGGCAACGTGCACATCTTTAAAAGCTCCAGACGTGTTCCCTGAATTAAATATTTAGGCATATGAAGCCTTGACCTCCCTGTGCTTGCAGAGAGTCTTGGTTCCCATTGATTTCTGACAAGACAACTGGGACGCCATTACAGCAAAATGCACTATAGCCAGCAAGTACCCTCTGACACTCTCCTACCAACCTCCACTGGCCACTGTGTATGTGCATGTGTATGTGTGTACATGTGCGTGTGTGTGCATGTGTGTGTGGGGGTGGGTGGGTGGTGCTTTTATCCACTGTGATGGACACAAGGTCTTCCTTTAACATCCTCCTCCAAACAGGATTTCACATCTCAGGACCATTGACCAGTGAAACTTAAAGTGCTGGCAACATTCACCTATCTAACACACACATATGCACACACACACACACACACACACACAGAGACACAGCATTATGTGTGAGCTCCAATCACATACTGGGCTTGTAACAGATCAGACACAGACAGTGGTGAGGAGCTGGGAGGCAGCACATCAGTATTCCTCCACCTGAGACAGCGACAATGACAGATTAAGAGCCAGTTAGTGAAATGGATCAAGTTTATATTGTGTTTAATCCCTTGCATTTAACTAGGCTTTCATACATCTGCTATTCAAATAAAAGTGACAGTATGGTGAAATATAGGCTCTCATGCGCTGCAGTGATTCCACCTTCTGTCCCGGAGAATTTGGATTTCACTGAAAATGTTTTTTCGTTCTTTGCCCTCAGTAAAAAAAACAAAAAAACGCATAACAGTCTGCTGAGGAAATATGGAAAAATCAGAAGAAATATTAAAATGTCAGACCATCTTTTTTTCAGCATCGCTTGGATCAACGCACTTTACACATACAGTACTCTTCCGCTGGATTTTTAAAACGTGCCAGGCGCTCTGCAGTGAAAGATCATTTCCTCTCAGCGGGGCGTCTCTGTTGAAAGGTTCCAAATTACTATAAATGTATTAAAGCTTGTTTCTCACAGACTCATACCTGTGTAGATTTGAATTGACGGCGTTCAACGTAGAGATTCGATCATGCTCGGAGCACCGAGGCTGTGGTTTTATTAACATTTTTATTTTCCCACCAGATCAATCAAATCAAAGAAGAGTGATATGTCTGTAGCATCAGTAGTGCAGATAGTCTATAGCTTTAGCAGAACATTGAAAACAGCTGTTGTTGTAAACAAGGTTTGCTGAGATGAAGGATTACTGTTATAGACCACAAAAATCAAACAATATGTTTTAAAGATAGCAAAATGCTCTTTACACCAGCATGACACTGCAGGGTTGTAGGATAATTATTTATGGATTTATGGATATTTATGGATATGGTGACCCCTTATACATAACCCCACAAGCAGCTTTAAAGCCGCACTAAATGGACCCACCTTTTAAACCGGGGTCTTTGTTTAGTTTGACTTGCTTGACTGCATCACACCAAAATCACATTATATGTTTGTTTTTTGTATTGAAATAGAAGTCAGTGACCTTAGTCTTCGCTCAGCACGTAAGCGAATGACACAACACCACAGCCAAACCGACACCGAGCTCCACTGCAGTGTCCGTGATTGTGTATGTGTGTGTGTGTGTGTGTGTGTGTGTAAGCACGCCGCATTTAAGCCATAATCTGCGCCCTGTACAAAAGGTTAATCACAGCGTGGATTGAAAAGACGACGCACTAGAGGACAGTGCGTTCTTTCTGTTTGTCTGACAATGACGGTGGCACAAATAACAACAAAAGCATTTTAATCCCACCTCACCATGCTTCCTGCCCTGCCCTCAAAACTCTCTGATCCCCTCAGGACTGAGTGCCGGACGGACAGAGGCCACAGCTGTACACCACTGATGAGAGTGTGTGTTCTCGGTTGTTCCCTGGTCTCTGAGAAATTTTGTGAAAACGCGCTAATGCACAAATTGTGATGGCAAATACGTTTCGAAGGAACAGGCTGATGTTCAGAGAAACTATCGTACTGTATTGAACTGCAACAGAAAACATGGCACACCCCGCGTCCCTCTGACCCGAGCCTACTAGTGGCTCACCGAGGTACTGCAAGTGTATCCACAAATCCTTTGCAAAATAGTTCAATTTCAGTGAAAAAAAATGTTTTAAACATTTTTTAAAACTGTGCAATTCTTTTTTTGTGTGTTTGTTGTCGATGTTGCTGTTGTTGTTACCATTACCAAGTGAATAGTCGCTAATATAACAGTATTAGAATGTTTCTCCTCATTTCCAAAGTTGCGCTCATCATTATGTGTCCTGTGTTGTTGGTGGTCGTGAGACTCTGTTCTGGTCTTCGTGACAACAGTGACAACTGCAGTACCACAGTGATTAAACTAGTTCAGCCATAGACCAGTAGGAAACTCCCCCTGTGCTGACAGGAATATCATTCTACACAGCTGCTCATAAAGTTGGAATAATTTTGTTTTAAGACACATTCCTCTTTTTATTCCTATTATAAAGGTTAGTTGTGGTTTAATTTTCATAGTGATATGTTTGGAAGAGATTGATCAATAAAGTTTTGAGAAGATATACACTTTATCTGTCAGGAATAAATCACACAATCACTTCATGAGAAGAGGTAAAATATATATATATATATTTTTACTATATTCCAACTTTATGGGCAACAGTGTATAATATGTGTAGTGTTTGATATTTCACACAGAAGTAGGAAGTCATCCACAATTTTTTTTTTTTACAGTACAAAATATGATGAATATTTCTTCAAGAAGTCGTCCAGTGTTTCCTGGTTATTGTTCGACAGACAGAATGAGTTCAGAGAACAGTTCGGGTGTACTTAAAAAGATCTTGTTTCCTTAATTGTCAACGATGTAAATGTGACAGTTGATCCTGATATTGATTTATTGCTCAGTTCTCGGGCCACAGCGTATGATTGACATGATCTCCACCCTGTGGGCTCTCGTTCTCCGCACGTGTTATGTTTCTCTATTTATTCGTCCTGTAATTTGTCACATCTGCATTTCAAATACCACAGAACACCACGAGCACCATCTCCACAGTTTCCCTGGTGATAATAATCTCATTTCCAGGCACAAAAGCAAATCCCTCCACAAACATTATAAAGCAGTGGAACAGTGACCGCTGCTCACACTGCACTCACTTTGGTTTTACTAAAAGTCAGAGCAGAAGTCCATCACAAGTTGTTCTTCAGGAGACCAAACAGTTTCCATCTTTTCTCTTTTTTTCTCTTTCTCTTTCACCTTCCAGCATCAATTCCTCATTCCAGCTCTCCCCTCTCTCTCTAACACTCGGGGCCTCCTGCAGCTCACACTCCCTGGACTAATCTCCACTGGTACTGTGTTGTTCAATTAGATTCCAGTTGACATGCATTGGAAGTAGGCACTCCTCCTCGTAATTCAGCCCTCTTTATAGCCAATCTATTTTTTAATAAAGGTTCAGAGGAAAACATTAAAGTATTGATCTTTATTTATCGACCTCGGCCCAAAGCATAGTTAAAGCTGACACAAATCAATCAAAATAAATTTAAAATGATGATAGCACATAGGAGGAGCCTGGCCGCCTGTTTCGGAGAGTAATTAGAGGCCTAGGCAGCAAGAACCCAAGGCAATAAGGGTAACAGTAACACACACTCTCTCTCACACACACACACTTGCACACATAGCCAGAGACTGAGCAGCAGAACTGTTTAGCAGGCTGCAGATTAGAAATTTGTTTTGTATTAAATGAGACGACTAAAAGGCAAGGTTAATGAAAGGGCACAGCACTTTGGGGCTGTAGTAATCCACTGAAACCCTCTCTTCAGTGAATATAATGTGCAGCCCATACACACACACACACACACACACACACAACCCTGAGAGGCAGCCTCCGGGACATCCTCTGCTTAGCAAAAACAATGAGTATTAATTTTAAAAAGTGAGTGACAAATGGCTGGTTGATGGTTGCGTGTATGTGTGTGCGTGACTGTGTGTGTGTATGTGTGTGTGAGATAGAGAGTCAACTAGCCCCAAGTACATTAACTGATTTTAATCTGCCTGATGATGTCCGCTGAGCAGAGAGGTCACAAAGTGTGTAGGTGTACACAGGGGACTTAACTGTGTGTGTGTGTGTGTGCAGCCAGGAACTGCAGGGCATTCTGGGACGATCTACACACTGGCCTTTCCTCCACCGTTCTCTTTTTCATTGACACCCTGCTATAGTTTCTCATGTGTTTCAAATCAGCAGAAACATTATTCTTAATCACTCAGGTTCTGTCCTGCTGAATGTGTAATTACAGTGATCTGAATGTTGACCAGATGTTTCTAGGTCACAGTGTTGTACAATTTTACATCACATGATGAAAATGTTATATGATCTAATGTTTTTTGCAGTAGTTTCTTCAGCATTCATTACTGACAAAAGAAGCTTTTGTTTAGTTAAAACTGTCATGGTTATTTGTGGTTTTAAGATCCAAATACCATCTCAGTGTAGCTTTACCTCATCTCTCAGGCTTCTCTCTGGAACAGGTTGGTGAGGCAATCAGAAGAGAGGGGGCTCTGAGCCTTTCTGACTGTTTTCTGAGTGATTGAACAACACATATAGCAGGTTTCAGGTAAACACTCACAGAAACCAAACCCTGCCAGGTTGGATGGTTGGTCCAGGAGGGCGGGGCTTGGTGCATGACTGAGACAGGTGACTGTTCTGCTGTGACATCACAAAGTTACAGAACCCCCATTGACAGGTTTTAAGGCTAGTTTCTAAATACAGAGTGTGCAAATTTCTCTGTGGACTGAGACTTTGAATTTCACAGTATTAGTATAGAACTTAGACCTGCTTCATTATCAAAGAAGACATGCACATCTACCTTTACACAATATCAGACCTTTAAGTTACACTGTAACTGCCTAAATAAGATCAAAGCACAGTTTTAATTGAAACGTATAAGAGCAGGGGTCGGGTAAAATACGGTGCATATTTACTGTATTTGAAATACAACATGTTCTATCCAACGCTGATTGTCCTGACCTATCACAATCATAGACTGTTATCAATCATGTTCCCAAGCTGTTGTGGTGAATGCGGGGCGTTGTTCTGTGTTCAGTGAACTGTGGCTTTTGGACAATGATCATGTTTACAGCTGCTGACTACAGAGGACAGAAGAGTAACAGAAATGAATACAACAGCTGTGCAGTGTTCCTCCTTACAGGCTGTGGTGAGCAATCATCTCTTCAGTTCCTTCACAAATCAGCTTTTGAGCTTTCTAGTGAACCCTCAACACCTCAGCTTGTTTACTTCAAACCCTGTCTTTATCTTGGATTTTTACTTCATATGTTCCTTTTCCCACAAAAAATCGCTCTTTTCGAAGGAACCACCAGTGAGCCAGCCATTTCAGCCCGGGCAAGATATTAATGAGTTTACAAGGACCTTCCCGGTCTAATTATGTCGAGCAACTGCTGTCTGTTACTGGGCCACGGCTCCCAGGGGAGAATACAAATCTACCAGGCAAGCAAAACTCGCCTACTTTTGACAAAACACTCGACACGCGAGGATACAAATAACACCAGGCATCCTTCATTACCACCACAACGACACTGCCGCTGAGATTAATATCACTGTCCAGCATCAACACCCCAAATTTAACCTGAAAAATACCCGACTTTGGTATTAAGACAACAGCTATTAGTGCGGGAGGGTTGTTGAGGAAGCTCAACATCCTCCAGGGAAGATCTTGTAAAAGAGGTTCAAATACTGGAAGTACAATTAAAGTGATTGGATGTGACCTTTGTGTAAACTGTACAGTTTCAGATGTTAATGAAAGTTTCTCCACCTAGCTGACATTTGAACAGTGACACCGACAATGGAAAATACAGATTCTGAAAAGATAGGGGGGAGTATCTGAGCACTACTGCTCATTTTCAAATCTCTTATTTAAATGATTTCATACTATATATATTCATATACTGTATGTGTGTGAATTTAATGAATGCAGCTTCCACACAGGTGCACTGCATGGTACAATTAAGCAGTTAACATCCCATCATGCTCTGTGGCAGGTATAAAAATGCTGACCAGACCCAGTTGATTCAGCTTTTTTTCTGATTCATTCGGGTGACCAAGATTATTCTGTATATTATAGCAGGGCTGCAGTGCATAAACCCATCATTACAAAGACAAACGCACAGTTGTCAGTTTTAAGGTGTAAAAATCAGAGACACCGGTCTACACTGTTAGAGTGCATTAGAGGCATGAATCATTGAGACTATGGTATAGGACCGAATGCTTGACCCCTGCAGTGAGAAGAACCACACAATATGTATGAATTAAATCAACCCTATGAAACGCTGCACCATGACAACCATCCACAAGCCATCTAAGATGGAATGCAAGCACGCCTGGCTTTTAAAGGTAACAGGAGAATAGGAGATGGCACTGTGATTGGTTTATTGGATTTTATGCCCAAGGCACTCCTATGAATAGTTAAGAGACAAAGCACAACCCTTGCAGAAAAGACACTGACACGACTGCACTACATCAGTTTCAGCTGGGTAAAAGTTTAATCAAAGTTTGAACAGAGAGAGCTGAAGTGGTGCAGCTTGTTCGCAGTATGTCCACTACTTTAACAGTCAAACATCATTGAAATGCAGCTCTGAGGACCAAATGACATCACCTCCATACCTTATGCAAATATCCAGTAGGATCCATTACACAGCAGGAGAGATAAGTGAGTCCAGAGCAGAGCAAGGCCCACTCACACTCACAGCTAACCTCTTGTACAGTATATTTTCACTCACACACACACACACGCATACAGTGGGTAGAGTATTAGGCATATGTTTGCTCACATACACACACACACACATGCACACACACACACACACTTATCTCTCCCCCTCTAATACAGAAATAAAACACTTGACACTTCAGTGATGGCAGTGACACTGTGCATGGTGGAGGTGATGGAGTATAATGGCCTTTTAAATTTGTATTCCCAGAGAAAGAGAGATAGAGGAAAAGAGAGAGGGGTTAGCATTAAGCTAACTCTGACTTCATCTGCATAGGTTGTGTTTACACCAAAAGCTAGAGTTGAGCACATTTTTGTCTCCTGTACATGTAGCTTTTTTCAACATCACTGAATATATTATATGTTCATTTTGAAACGTTTGAAGAATTAGCATTACCAAATCATTATGGTGATAAAGACTTTGAAAGCCAGTGGAAAGTTCATTATAGCCAACATTTCCTGTAGTGCTTGATGTGAAAAAACCTCACTTGTATTGAGTAAAATCAGCAGGACCTTGATTGACATCTAATGGATGAGATGCGAGGACAATTACATGGTGGCTTCAGAGTTGGGGAGGAGATGTCGCAGCTATTTCAGACTTTGCTATGAATAAATTTCATTACTGTCTTACTTTCAACCAAAGAAAATATCTAATGATACATGTGGAGACTGTTTGGCACTGCCAGGCAGTCGAGTATCCTGAGGAATTAATGTCTGTCCATATGAGACGGTTCCACACCTTACAATTCATACTTGACGTCGATTTTCAGTGTCAAAGCATTAGTGGTGGTAGGGTGCCAAATGTTGTAAACTAGAGTCTAATGTGAGGGCCATCAGCACAGCATTCATTGTGATCTACTTTCTGGTAATGTAGGTAAACAAAACTATTTGGTGAAGCTGAGGTAAGGGAAAGATCATTTTAGTGTAACATAGGTTGTGCAGGATTTTTGCTGTGGTGTCCAGTCAGTGTCACAAACAATCCACACTAACTTACATTCAAGGTTTTATTTTTAGGAGTCACCTTTAAGCTGATTTGTGATTTCTTATTTTTCTATCCAACCATTATCTATGTCTATCTAAGGTTGGGTCATGGTGGCAGCAGGGTACTCCAGATGTCTCTCTTCCCAGCAGTGTTTTCCAGCTCCTCCTGGGGGAGCACAAGGCCTTCCTAAGCCAGATGGTATATATACTCCCTCCAGCGACTTCTGGGTCTACCCTGAGGTCTCCTCTCAGTTGGATGTACCCAGAAAACCTCTAGAGGAAAGAGCCAAGGAGGCATCCTGATCTGATGCCCAAACAACTTTAACTGGTTCCAGGGCAGCGGTGCTGCCCCAAGCTCACTCAAGATGCCTGAACTTCTCACCCTATATCCAACACTGAGCACAGTCACCCTATGGAGGAAACTCTTTTTGACCACTAATCCACAACCTCATTCTTTTGGTCTTGTGACTTAAATTCCTTTACTTGGGGCATCAACTACCCCCAACCCAGTTTGCTGCCCCTAAATGTGAGGTTTAGAATTAATGGTAACCTCTACCCCTGATTGTCATTCCACTGGTTCTGCCCCTGACCTCCATGCAACACTGAATAGGCATGTCACCAAGACAACACAACAATGTCCAGAGCTGCAGCATCTCAAGGAAGGCCCCTTGTTGCTAAGGTGCTTCTTGACTACCTCAATGACCTATTGGGTTGAAGTTGCCCTAGACTAGGGCAGCTCCACCCCTCAACAATATCACCAGTCAGGGTCAGCAGTTCCTTTCCAGATGAATATAACATAAGCCAAGCCGTGCTTTCTCTTTGTGAGTCATTGGAGAGTTTGCCAAAACTTTCAAAAGAGCAACCAAAAACCCTCTGCATAGCCTCCCTATTCTGCATCATAACTGAGTTTTTGCTTCCATGATGGCCAAAACTGCAGCCCCTCTGGCCTCTCAGTACATGTCAGCTGCTTCAGGCCCTTGGGCAAACCAAGTCCAGAAAGCCTCCCCCTTCCATAAGCACATTCGTAGGTTACCACAAAAACAACATGGAAATAATCTTCTGATCACAACTCTTTCCAGGTGTCTCTACAATGGAGAGTTTTAACAGGTTCCTTCCCAACCCAGTACCTACTCTTATGGGTGGTGTACCCACAAAGTGGCTGCATCATATTGTTCTTTCAGGGAGTGCCCAACCGAACCCCATGGCTCAAGGCATTTACTTGCAAGCTCTCCTCCTGGTACCCGGAGGTGGACCTGGTTTCCCTTTTCAGGGTAGGGTGCTGCAGTCACATGTACCTGTTTATTCGGGTCTTGTGAATCAACCATAGCCTGGTCCCTCACCTGGTCCACAGGATCACAGAGAAAAATAAACCACCAATGTTAAGGTGGCAAAGAGAAAAGAGGAAACAAAGGAATCTCTCACATGAAATGAGAAAAAAATGTATTGAAGTACACCTTTATACTTCATAGTTAAAAAAGGCCTGTTCTTCCAGCTGAAGTTTTAATTTCTGTAAGGGCCCCTCAAGAGCCCAAGTTTACTGAGATTCATTAGAAATTCTCCATAAACTTAATACAAAGGTTAGGACAGGCCTCAGTTATTGTCAACATGTGAAAACTAAGATGGCAGGTAGAAGGACAGGCAGCTCATTGTGTCTCTGTCAGCTTCATTCTGGTTTAGACAGAGGAAGAAAGTAGATGTGATGGATGCTGCACTTCAAAAACAAACTGTTACAAATTAATTTGACAACGATGTACAAGTTTAAAAAATGCAACATGCAGCACCTGTATGTTTTAACAACATCCTCCCCTCCACCTCCATGACTAGGGATAAAAAAAGAGGGGGATAAGAGCGGGGTCAGCACTGGCCACTCTGTTTTTTTTTCTCACACCTCAATAATAGATGTTTTAAAGTTTAAGTGGTGCCAGAGGGCTGCGAGCCCTGCTGTTCATTAAGTCAGCTACCGCCATGGAGCAGCATTTACATCGACAGTGCTCTGAATGCCTGTTCTGTCTGAGCAATTACATCTACTCTAAAGTGCTGGGTAACAGTCAGAGAGAG
>OMNW01007010.1:30197-51814 GCA_900303245.1 Selene dorsalis | reverse complement strand
CATGGCGCCGATTCAAACAGCTGTGAACACATCTGGCAGTTGAATTGGTGAGGTTTCAATATGGTCCAATTAAAGAAAACCAGGACTAAATGATATACAGTTTTAAGATGAAATACAATGTGTACAGATAAATGGATGTGATGTGATGTGTGTGTGTGTGTGTGTGTGTCCTGTATGATTTATCAAAGTCCATCAGTGTATTGTGTATGTGTGTTTGTGTGGCTGTATGTTATTTGTGTGCACGGTCGTGCTCAGGGAAGCGCACCACACCTCGGACGACACTCAGAATGCATCATAACCATTAATGAAAAAGTTAATGGGGCATTTTCTTATATATCAATTTACAGTTGGACTGTTTCGATGCACAAACTATGTCTGGGCGGTCGTGGCCAATGCCACTCGACACCTCAACAGAGAGGTCTAATGTGTTTTTTTGCGGACATCAAATGTTGTGAATAATGATGCGTCCACTAAATGCAAATAGGATGACACTCGATAGGCCGTGATCAACAGTGCCTGCATGGGAACTTTTACCCACAGACACAATGAAAGAGGAAATGCACAGGGAGAGCCGCTATCAGCAGAACAAAACATTTTCCTGCTGTATTCCACCTCTCAGATATGATGTAAAGCTACATTCATTATCTTGCATAAACCATGCATCCACATATGCAAAATATGCTGTTATGTGTGCAAAAAGCCTATATCATCAACCAGCAGCAATACATTTGCAACAAACACACATACACAGCCCAAGTTTAATGTAAGAAAGGATGCATGACACAGTGTTGTATCTGAGTATATTAATGTCATTATTTTTCAGAGTGAGTACAGTGTGCAGTGTTGCCATGTTGTCACCTCTTGGCCCCCGGAGGGTTTACAGCTGTGGAACTGGCCTTGAAGGGTGGGAATGTCAATTTGCCTGGGGCATGGAGGCACACTAACAAACACAGTCACACACACACACATAAACTGTAACAAGAAAGTATATTAAAGGATTTTTTCCAAGGCATTGTAAGGTTTTAATAACCATGTTCCTTTAGCTACTGACACGGCCATTACTCAGGCTGAAGTCAAAGACTCGACTCCTTGTTGAGAAGTCATCAAATCCTAGACAAGTGCGTTGTCTGTTCAGTCCTTATGTGTCCTAAATGGGAAAAAAGGGGAGCAGCTGCAACATCGGCCTAACTTCGATACTTCTCTACTTCTTCCATACACTCTATGCACGCAACATCATAAGATAGCTAACATTAGACATCCTCAGTCTTCAGCTGACCATTTAAAAGATTAAGTGTTGCAACAAGCACATACTGTATGTCATCTGTGCAGCAGTGTCATAGTCACATTTCATTGTTAGGCTACATGCAGCAGCCTTTGTCATATCACAGCCACATTTCTTTTGTAGATGACCATCTACTGATAACTTCCATGCTGTTGTTGACCAGTAGATTCCTTAAATCTGGTCCATATCTGACTGCTCACCCACACCGCTGCTTTCTACGTTTAGGTTCAGAGAGTCTCAGTTGTCAGGAAAATGAACAGTTTGTTAGCCGTGCGCTTTTTTATGATAGTGTTCAACCTTTGGGATTAGGAGGAGATCTATTCCATTCCACGTCAAAATACTGAAGTCAAACTGAACATTTTACTTGTACAGTGTTTAGACCTTCATGGTGGCAAATACAATGGTAATACTTCATGGATGTGTAACTTCATAAAAGTTTTTATGGGGGTTCCCCGTGAAGAGCTGTGTATTAGAATTCCAGGACTGCAGAGAAACATAAACAGGGAAAGACAGAAACTGGGACTCAGATACATTTGCTGGTGTTCTTTGTTTTGTTTTTTTCTGCTTTCAGAGGTGTGTAAGGTGATTTAATTGCGGAAAAGCTTTGAGGAATGTTACCTATTTCACATCTCATGTCTCTACTCTCATTTTCTCTTACCTCATAGTGCTACGTATTCCCCTAAAATGGCTGTACTTTACATAAACAATTGCAAATGAAAAGCCACCCTGCAGTTTCGCCTTTTCCTCCTGTCACACCCCTCCCTCGCGTTCCTCGCAGGCCCAACTCTTTCTCATTATCCCATTCCTTCACTTTCTGCACCCCCTCACCCCACCCAGCTCCATTACTGGCAAGTGGGCGAGAGCGATGGGCAATAACCCAGCACGCCACTTTTCGACTCAGCGCTACCTGCTATGCTAATATCATTAATCAATAGGGCCCAGATTGTTGTTGCTGCGATTCGAAGGATCTAAGGGCCCCAATGGTATACAGGTAGCTTTTCTTTTTCCTTTTTTTTCTTTACTCCCTCCTCACTTCACTCTCTCTCTTCCTTCGCTGAAAAAAAAACTCATTTGCGAAGGCCCCCAAGATGGCCGACTTAATGACGGCCACAGAAGTTTTTCCAACAAATTTCATGGGGCATGATCCAAAGATAATAGCTTTTCAGCCCCAATGACAATCCAATTACTGTGCCAATCAAAGCCCACGGCATGCTGTCTAATTATGATCAAATCTGGCTGTCAGCTCAAATACTAAAACAGCAGCTTTAAGTCCAACAAATCACAGTTTAGAGACAGAGCCCAGTTTGTTCAACCATGATCAGGGGAAAGTAGGGTTTAACTTTCTGTTTTACAAAGAAAAAAGATTGTCTTGTTTTATGAGAGTGCACTGATGTGATATTTGACACAGCAAACTCAATAATGATCCTGAATAACATTTTTAATAGACTTCATTATTCATTCATTGCAGGGCATGTGAGGTAAAACAGTCATTTTTCAAGCAGAAATGAAAAAAGACTAATGTTTGTGAATTTATCTCCTTTTTTGTTTCAGACACACACACAAGCGCGCACACACACAGACGGGCGTATGACATGCAAAGATAGAGACATAAGACCCTAACAGTCGCTCAAACTTGCTAACAAACAAAAAGGCAGCATCAATAACACAAATGATTAAACATTCATGGCCTTTTCAGTGGAACATCTGCTATGTATGGGGATCTAGCCTCAGGGACTGGGCGAATCAAGAGGATTTCTCCCCGAGAAGCTCAAGAAAACAATAAGATGGTGTGGGGGTGGGTGGGGAGGCGGCAGGAGATTTACACACACACACACACACGCGCACAGACACATGATTGTAAATGCATGTGCACAGACACATGATTGTAAATGCATGTGCACAGACACAGCGACACATACACACAGCAAATACAAGACAGCGTGGACAGCAACTCAAACAAGCAGGTTTACAGCACGCACTGGAAAACACACTGATTTTCAACACATCACAACACACATACACAGTTCACTGAATTATCTTTAAGGAAGCTCATGAGAAGGTGAGACATTTTCCAAACATCTCTTATGCCACAGATAAATTCATAACAAAACCTTTGTTTATTTTAAATCAGTTACTCATACATACGTCATACGGAGCAAGATGTCTTCTCTTGACATTAAACAACATCACTGGAGTGTGTCGAATCAGTTCTGAGCCTGTAGTGACGCTGTTGTTGTTGTTGTGGTGGACTATAATATGAAATGTGTTTCTGACATTTGCAAACTGCAGTAATTAAAAATAATACTAATTAATGTGCTGAGTTTCTATTTATGTATTGTCCCCCAATTCATTGGAGTTAGAGTATGACCTTTGCTCACTGAATGATTCTTGTCCAATGTGACATGTTTTGGATGTGATGGTATGACCTGATGGGTTTTAATGAACTGGTCCAAGTTATGGGCTGATCTTTGTTACACAATGTGTCTCTGGAGATGTGAATATTGAAACAATGTGAAGAAGTGTGTGTTTTCTTATTTTTAGAAAATGATTATTAAAATGTTGTTACCTGTTTTGCGCTCTCTCTCTTCTCGCCACTAAGTGCTCATAATATCTGCTCCAAAGAAAGACCATAGTCAGCTGAAAGAGCTCATCTCTGGACTATTATGATTATTATTGAATGTTATTTGAGCTGGTAATTAAATGCGATGTTACTTGGAGAGTTTTGGATTTTTGAAGGTGAGCAATATAAAACGTTTCATTTATACCTGTCGTTTTTAATATATTTCTTAACACACCCAGCACCGTTTGTGGCTGCATCTCGCTGTGTTTTGGCAGCCTGGCGTCTAGATACTGCAGATACACACCAGGTGTGTCACATCAGATGAAGGGGTTAAGGGATGGGGAGTAGGGGGGTTAGGGTGATGTTGAGACCCAATGCTCATTTTAATTATGCCATTGTTATCTGTTATGTACCAGAATAAAGTGAAAATGAAGCAATAACTCACTATCTATGATCAAGATTAGAGATGAGATCCACAATTTTGATTTTTAAATGAGCTGTGATGGTCAGCAAACAGATACACATCTCCTGTGTGTATTTTGCATATTAATTAAGTTGAGTCAACATGGTCAATGACAGAGGTTGTACACGTGGCAAATGAGTAAGGCAGCCATACTGCACACACACACACACACACACACTCACTGCTAACCTTTTCCGAGGCACCCGGTGCCACTGGAACAGTCCAGTGAATTATTTCAATTCACAAAATTGCTCATGTCCAGATTTCAATAGCAGCACATTAGCTGCAGTTTTATGCTTTATGTTTATTACAGGCCTGACATGATCTATAAATAACAAGTTAAGTGGGCGCAGGCACAGCTCTGTAATGCTAAAGGGATCTATCATTACAGTGGACAATCGCTAATAGCCAGCCCTCTGGGTCAATCACTACAAATTACAGCAGCTCAGTTACATGCCATGATTTCTGGGCGTCCAGCATGTGAGGTGTGTGGCAGGGAGTCCTGAGGTAACCACAGAGAGGGGGTTTCACAAGCAAAGTAAATGAAGGGTGGGCATGATTTTACATACTTGTGTGATTCATTTAAGACACAGCATGGTCATACTTTTAAAAATCAGACAGAAAAGCTGAAATAGTAAGAAAGACTTGTATACACCTTTCTGTTAGAACTGATGTGGAGTTGAGGAACATTTGTCCAGAGAACAGAGATGTTTTTACTGCCTGATCATTTCTGTCTACAAACTGCTGGTATCAGAATATAATCCACACATAACCCTGTGTCCTCTCCTTCATCCGTTTTTAAAAAAGTTAAATTAAAAAGGCAACAACTTTGTCTTTTGGTTTGTTTTCAGGACAGAAAAGAATGGATTTCTTTCCTACACTGACTTTTCATGATAAATCCAAACCTCCAGTTTTACTTTTCTTTTAAATCTATAGCGTCGTCTTACTTTGAAGCAGAGGTTGAAGTCACTGCAATGAATCTGCTTGTCATTTGAAAATTTGATAGACTAAACACTGTGTTCATCACAGGGGAAAAAAACAATCATAGTCGACTCCTCCACTGTCAGTCATGTTTGTCGTCGTAAGTCAAGTTAGGGTCGTAATGAGGCCACAGCTGGAGTTTTAGAACTACAGAAACATTCATTCAACATTCAACATTCAACATTCATTTAGCACAATCACAACTTAAAAAATGGTAAAAAAAAAAAAAAAAAAAAGAAGAGAAGAAAGAAGAAGAATGAAAACATTACAGTCAGTAGGTTATTTAAACAATGTGTTGATAATATAAATAATTTTGAACACTTCAGTATTTTTACCACCAAGTACTTGAACTCAAGCGGAAATCAATCGATCAAAATCAAAGCAAATCAATGTATATTCTGACCCGAGTCATTGTATCTCTGAGTTTACCATGCTGGACATTACGTAGACTTCACAGCCTTGTTATAGTTGCAGTTTGTTTCACACCTCTTAATTCATCAATATGATTTTAACGCAATAAAGACAACTTTTCAACAAATGCTAACAAACAGCTCTAATAACCTTCCCCACTGACACCTTTTTACTTTACTTTTTTATGCGCCCAGGTCCCTCACCTGGTGCAGCATGCGCCATGTGTTTGCCATTCCCTCTCTCTCTCTCCCCTGTCTATCTCTAATGTCACTATATGACTAACATGCAGAAGTGCCAAGAATAAATAAAGATCAATATTAGCTTAAATGTCTCACTGGGTATTTTTATAATGTTCCCTCGCATGAAAGAAGATAAAAAAAAACAAATCCTCCATTCGGCAGCATTTTGGCTACTTGCTTACATGGTAATTTTATGTCATGCTTATGATAATGATATTTATCGTTACATTTTGATACCATAAAGCGTCAAATATTTCATGGATTGGGATAGTCACACAAATCACTCTTCTATATTTTGACACATTATCGGTATAATGTGCAGATTATGTGCTTTCCGTTTTAGATCCCTCTGTGTCTCTGCCATCCAACAGAACAAACACCTTTAATAAGGTCACAATCACAAAGGAGAAAGGGCCAAATCCACTCCCACACACACACGTATATAAAACATCATTAAACACACACAGCCTCACATGCACACACACAGTCCTGGCTGCTATTGTCAGTGAAGCCACATATAGTGTCAGCTTATGTGTGAACATGAGTAATCATTGGACACATAAACAGATATGCACACCTTCCATATACGTACAACAAAAGGCTCACAGTGATGTGATTAATACTGTATGACAGAAAATGGGGCCAAGAATTAGAAGCTTCAAACAGAGATTCACCTCACTGCCATCTGCCAAGACCCTGCTCTAAAAATCACTTTGGAGAAGCTATTTGTAAGTTTTGCTCTTGCGACATGGCCAGCAGTAGCATTGGTAGATGTTTACTGAACAGTCTGGTAGAGACGATGTGAGTTCAATGTCAAACTCATGTCTCTGTTTCGTCCTTTATTTTCTACCCATCCCCAGCCAATCCCATCACTTTTTGATATCAACAAACTACTGCCTCCAATTGGAAGATGCGAGGCTGATCCAGGGTGACCGCAGGTCCTTCAAAAGTTTTAAATTCAGATTTACTAGTAAAAGTATCTAAATGTCTTCAATTCAGATTCTATTGCTGCCTTCGAATGGACGTTCTGAACTCCTATTTATAACATTCACGTCACAGCGACACTTTCTGCTATACGCTGAATGAACGCCATGTCGACGCATTTAACATCATTAAATGTTCTTGAAATCAACTGATTATTTTCTCATTATTTTACTTTTCATTTTGAACTGTCTTCAATTGGAAAGAGTGTATTCTGACTTTTGGGCTGTATGTCCATTTCAGGTTTGGTCTTAAATTTTGCTGAAAGTGGTTTTAAAAAGTCCTTTATTTTTAGTAACGTCAGACATTATCAGCTTAGTGGTAACCGGCAATCTGGAGGCCAAAATGCTACTGACCTGGTGACTGGGAGATATTGGTAGGTGACGCAAGAGGCCAAAACACAAAATCAAGACATAAACATGATCTGCGTGCTGCAAAAAAAATAAATAAGTAAATGCGATTTCTGGCTGTACGATTGTTGAACCTCTCTTATGATTTGTTACATTCCGCCTGTAGCCAATAAATAGTTAATAGTTGACAGGGGAAAAAAAAGTCCTTTGAGAGTGTAACGCTCTTAAAGTGCAAAGAATCATTTCAGAATTGAGGACAAATCAGCAACATTAAAATCACACCTGACACAGTGTGTTCAAGCGATATTTAAAATGTGTGTGTGTGTGTGTGTGTATCACTCTCTTTTAGCAGACAAAGACAAACATACAGTAGCAGACAACTGTTAAAATCATTCTAGATGCAATTATATGGACATTTAGCATGTCTAAGTGTAAAATAATACCAGAAAAGCAGTGGTGGGACATAGCATTTCTCCACTGCATCTACCATTACAATTACATTGTGTGTTATTGGATTATCTGTTTGTTGATGTGAATAAGGTGGGAAGAGACGTTGCTCTGCGACTACCAGCACTACCTGCTAAATTGCTTGTGAGAGTATCTGTAAAACTGAATTGATTCAAATTTTATTGTATTCGCTAGTATGGGATAATAGCTTCGCTGGTGAGCTGAGAATTTCTCAACAACAGCAGCAACAACAACAACAAGCACCTCAATTCATTCTACTTGTCTTTCTTTTTTCCCTTTTTTTGTGATGGTGTTATTGTCTGAGTGATTCACCAGGGAATACAGGGCTCCTCTTTCATATACTTCTCCATATTACACACTAACGTCCTTCTGTGTCTGTTTAATGACATCTTCCTTCATGCTTTCATCCAAAAGAAGTTGATGTAATTAAATATGCATTAAGGCATAGGTGAATTTGTCACTGATTAAAAGCACAGCTGAGTTTTCCCTCTGAAATTATTTCATATCCTCCTTGGAAAGTTTCACATTCACTTAATTCCCAGCCTATCCAAGTTGACGTCTGGGTTTCTCATGCTGTCTGTGGGTCTGTTGGATTTTCAGGATACACACATGCATATGCCTACATATGTATACAGAGAAAAAAATCATGATTAACTTTGAAATACAGTTTCCGTTACACCTCTGTCACGCTCTTGCCCATGTGTACGCTCTTTCTATGCAGCAGTTTCATGGCATCCATGATGGCCATGGCTCTCAATGCCTCTTATTCTGACCATGATGCCCTGAAAAAAAAAGAACATCTCGCAGCCTTTGTTCCTATGCTTCTGTCCAAATTCTAAAAAGCATCACTGCAGCAGTCCGTGTAACTTCTGCAGCTGCAGGTCAGCTGAGCAAATCAGAAAGCAGCGTAATACATGCACATTCCATAGGTGTGCTTGTATACAGGAATACAGTAGTGAATGAAAAGAAAAGTGAAGTTTTCATGGGAAGATAAACATCTAAGAATATTTACATAAAGCAAACATTTAAATGAGTATTGGATTGTTATGGTGGCCATTTTTAAACCATGTTTTCTTTTTGTGGCCCTGTGCACATCAGCACACAGCTCTGGCACTGGCAGCCGATAATGTTACCACAGAACCGGCAGTGTTTACAGTTTTTTCGTGGGTGGCTCAGGCTAACAGGCCACCATAGTCTGGATGAACTGTTTGTCAGATGGTAGTTTTGAGAACTGCCTCCCCTCACACTATTCCTGCATTTTGGAGGGATGCAACTCACCTGCTTACATACAGCCTATACACAGTTTATAGCCAATGTTGATCCTTACCTGTGCATCTTCAACATGTAGGAGGACACCAGAAGGAGATCATGATAACTCCACAGACAGAGGTTGCAGCCTGGACCTGAAATCACACACATAACCATGAGGTGGTATAAATTGCATTTACTGTGTTGCACAATGCTACAATAGATTAGGTTAGTTAGCATCAGTGTCTGTACAGGACAGAATGACCCAAACCCACTAAAGGTAATAACTGTTAGCTGCAGTGCAAAATGAGTTTTGATCTGGTCAAAGCTCTGCATTCAATACTCTTCGTCATGATCCTTTGTGATAACACAGATCAAATGATATATTGACACAGTTTATTGGAGATGGAGTGCTGTGTTTATACTGGTTGCCTGCAATATGAATTTTTGCATTATTGGACCCCTCCTGCATTTATCCATCATCAATGATTTGAGAAAAGGAATATGTTTTTTTTCCATGCTAATGTATAGGCAGCGTAATAATCGAAATGAGCAGCTTTGATATAGCTTACATTTAACTGTAGATTGCATTATATTCTTATTAGATTAATCACGCTAAATTCATTTCGTGATTATTGTATGGATTAGTTTGTTGGTGTGTTGATCCCAGCTCTGTGGGCACTCCCACTGCAGCCCTGCATCCTCTCTGCTCGCAGCAGAGTAATGGATAAAACCACAGCTGAAGTTTGAGATGAGACAAGTTCCTGCCTCACTTAGTTTTCCCTACGGTTTTCAAACAGCACGAGCTGCTAAAATGAACAGACCACAGCGTACGCAGCAGGCTTCAGATGGGGATGTGGTCTATAGTCAGCACATCAGACAGCTGTGCTGCTACTGTACGGACAGAAAATAGAGTGTGTGTCTGTTATGTCAATGCTAATAAGTTTAAAGGGATAGTTCAACATTTTGGCAAATTCACCTAATGCCATAATCCCTATAGTCATAGGTTCATTACCTTTAATTATCAGTGCATGTTGTTTTGAGATCAGCGAGGCAGAGACTCGAGCTGCTCAGATAACACAATGGAGGTGAATGGTACAGGTCCCCTGTCCCTCAAAACTCATCAAATACACAATCCAACAACTCCAAGACGCTCTCAGGGACAAATTGTGACCTGCACATTTGCCACGCTATAAAATAAGTAAGACCCGACAGTCTGTTATACAGAAATAACAGACTGTAGTATGCAGCGATTGACCAATCAGAATGCAGCATTCAAGAGAGCCGTGTAATAATCATGTGTAATTATGTAACATTACGACACATGAAGCAAATATTGGGAACTTAATACTGCACACTGTATGTTAGCATTCAAACTGACTGAATTAAGTCTTCAACTAGCCACGATCATTCATGTAGCCTGATGAGGACAACAGAACAGACAGAAGGCAAAAGTTACATTCATCCAGTAACACACACATTCATTCATACAGCTTGCTGCCATACATGTCACACACTGATGGAGACAGTTCACTCTCCTGAGCCACAGCCGCCTTGCTGCTTTAAATGACCATGACATACTTTTTATAAATACCAATTTGCAATTGATGACTAGCCTGTATAGTATTTTTATATTTCTGATATTGTTACTTTTATATCTAAATACTTACTGTACAACAGCTCACAGAGAAATCACAAATACACTGGCAGATAGAAAAATTGAACTTTTGGCTAGAGCTGCAACAAAGAATCGATAAAAAAATTGATCATTAATATGTGACTTGCTATGTTGCGGAGCTGTTTACTTTACCTTGAGTGAAGCATTAAGAGTGTAGGGACAATAGGGACAAGTACAAGCAGTACCAGCACAAAGCAGTAATGCAACTTGAAGGATGCAAACCGCTGTAAAACACCATAGAAGAAGAGCGGAGCGCGCCGGCAGAACGCTGGTAGTTTGAAACATGACTGACATGATTAATCTTCCAAAGTGTGGGAGTGTTTCACTCTACATAACACTAGAAGAGTCCTGGAGTAGCTCATCAGGAGGGCTGGGAAAACTCCAAGTCTGATTTTTGGGCCGCGAGAACCAGTGTTCACTTTTTTTTTCTTTCTTTGACATGGCACTGAGCTGAAACATTGGCGTTGTGGCATAGGCTACAACATAACATTGTATGCTTTAAATAATAGTATGAAGTGACGCTACCTAACTTTGTCTTGTAGGGACTCAGCAGCAAGATCCCACACCAAGCACCAGCCATATTGGACCCACCAGGACTGAGCTGTCTCCTTCAATGTCATTACATCATACCACAACAGTACTGGCCAATGCCACAATAAACGTAATCTCATATGAGCAGTAAACACGTCTCTAACGGTGCTAACAGCATCGTTGGCCATCGGAACATGCTCCATGATGAGTGTAGTAGGTCTCTCTGTGTTGAGAAACAGTGAGTTCAAGAGAGCATCGAGGCAAAATGAAAAATATCCATAGCTCTATATTGTCATGTGTTCCCATTCTGCTGCAGGTGTGTGTGGGTGTGTGTGAGTGAGTTGCTATGCTTACCGTGATGCTCTGTGTGTGTTTCTCTTTGTATCTTTATCGTGATTCAGAGAACATCTTTTTTTTTTTTTGTAAACATCAATCAGTCAATCAATCAATTTTTACAACCATCATGAATGTGATTGTGTCTGGTATCAAAATCTAGGGACATAATTTTACAGTTTTGTTTTGCATACAGTAAGTGAAGAGGAGGAAGCCTCAGAGTCTGTTTATAAAAAGTATGAGCAAACCATGTGCCGCTGGAAAAGTCAGTTTTGATCCCAGATGAAACCTGTAATGTTGAAGAGATGGAAATTAAAAATGCTTTTCTTAAAAATCCAATTCATCGATTAATTGAAAAAATAACCGACCGATTGATCGATTATTAAAATAATCAGTAATTGTAGCCCTTTTTGGCCCAGTATACAACCTGGTTCCATGGCCCATGTCTGGCTCAAACATTTGCATATCAGGGTTTATTCCAGCTCTTTTTCTGTGATATTTACTGACTAATGGCAAGGAGATTTTCTGCGTGCACCAGAACAGGTCCAGATGTGAAAGCAACATCTAACAACTGGGCAGTGGCAGCGGGCATGAGGCCTGTGCTGTCAGAGCTGCAGCTCCCTCAGTGATATCTTTGCTTATCTCATTTCCAGCACCAATTGCCTGTTGCCTCCAAACTCTGAATTTTCCTCTAGAGCATTTGTGTATTTTTTTCTTTTTAATAAGCTCTAATGTGCGTCAGCCCTTATGAAACCGTTCTCAAAGTTGACATAATTCTTCGTGTTGATTGTCCCATCCACCCTTACCAAAAAGCACTCTGCTTTAAACTTGTGCAGAATTGTGCTCTTTTGTCCCTTTTGAAAAAAAAAATTGGGTTTGAAGCCATTTAGAGAAAAATAGCACCAATCAGCTTTTACAGTCATTCGTCTTTATCAAACACATAGAACCTCAAACAAAAACCTACTCAGGTTGTAAATGATCAAAATGTCAATTAGGGAGAAAAAATCATCATTAGGTTTATTACTCAAATGAACAGTTCCTCTCAACCATTTAAATCATCACTGGTGTTCACGGTTAAAAGGGAGCAGATTTTTTTTTTTTTTTTTCCTTTTCCTTTTCTTTCAGTCTTAATAGTCAGACACATCTCCCTTTGGACTCTGACAGAGTGATTTTGGAGGTATTATATTCATGAGGGGTTCCAGTAATTGGATTAAATTGGTTCCAGAATGTAGCAATTTATATTATAATATCCCATTACTTCTAATACTGTTCTTAATTAATTAGCCTGATTTTTTTGGTCCGTGTTCCTGATAAGTTAAGTTGGCTCAGGAGGAGATCTGTCCCACAGAGGCATCTCACAGCACCACATCAGTCACATACACCTGGACACAACACGCCAGGTTCGGGAAAATTCCTCCTCTCGTTCGCTGAGCAAATGACCTTTGTCTTTTCATTGAAATGGAGGAAAAGGATTTGGAAGCAGGCTTGGACACCTGAGATGGGGAGATGTAAACAGATTCATGTCCTGGTGAAAACACAGGGTTTTTTTTAATATGACTGTGTGTGCTGAGTTCAAAGTTCAATATCATCACCTGTCACTGCTGCAGCCTTTGTCTGATTTTCTTCCATATGAGGAAGTAATTCTCCTTTGAATATAACAAATTAATATCATTTTCAAACAATTTCCATATGCAAATATGATTTAATCAAGTAAATGAAACTCTCAAATGCGATGCCTGAGGGTTAAAAGTGAGCTGAGTGTGTGTGTGTGTGTGTGTGTGTATGGACAATTAGAGTCAGACTGTTTGTGTGTGTGTGAGAGAGAGTGTGTGTGTGTGTGTGTGTGTGTGTGTGCATGTATGAGTGTGAGTGTGAGCATGCATATTCCTCTCTACAGATACTTGTAGTCCAAAACTTCATCCTTCAAATCTTATGTTTGAGGTGTAAACAAGCCCCTGAAAGTCCTGCTTTAATAAAGTGGATGATTAGTGTGTGATGGTAATTCCTTGATAAGTACAACAGGCCTATACCTGATGATTTGTACCTCTATAACAAGCTACCACTTTGCTCACAAACAATGTTCAGTATTTGATTCAACTGAAGTAGCATCAATAACAGCAAAGTATTAGATAAGAGAACAGAGGTATTCAGAAAGAATGTATGCCACTGTGATCGTTTAATCTGACATGGTGACCATCGTGAAAGACCAAAAAAATGGTGCAGTCTGATCCTGGCTGGCCTTATTCTAACCTGAAACATGTTCTGTAGTATTTTGTACATGCTGTTCCCCCATACCACTTTATCCCTCCACATTCAGAGGGCTTTTACTTCAATACATTGAAGTGCCAAGTCTCTGAAATGCTTGTTTTTGTACCACAGGGATGACTCTGTGGAATATGAGATGATCCACACACTGGTATTGAATCACAGTCACAAATCTAATTGACTGTGCTGTGAGTCCAGCTGCAGATGTCCAACTAAACTTGACCTCCACAAATCATTTGACAGGAATCGGCCGTAAATGAGTCATAAAATATAACATAAAACACATAATTACATTCTGATATTTAATGTTATTATTATGTATACAATCAAACCAAGATAATGAGAAAGTCCACCACAGTAGTAAGAATATTTAATTGTTTCATAATGCCAGTACAGCAGCCTCCCTCACTCTTTTTTGTTTCAGGATAAAGACAATCTCAGGTTGAACTGAATTGAAACAGCATGAAACACTATTATTACACTAATAGATGTTTTTAAGCTCTTTTAAGAAACAGCTAAATTACAGACATAATTGTCTTTACAAATTTGGGACTGTTAAGAAATTTAATTGCCCTTCTGTGTAAGAAAAAAGCAGTTATAAAACAACTACCTCAACCATTTGCACTGGTAAAATATCCCTCTCACATTAATGCACCGATACCAATGATCCAATAAATCTATACATATTATATAACTATGAAATTGGCTATTTCACAGTACATTTATGAACTGCTTTCTCTGTGTTGAAGTTGAGGCTTTACAGTTTGTATTTATAAGTAAAAAAAAAACTATGTACAAATATTGAAATAAAATCCTTTGTATCTGTGATATTTAATGATTTAATGAAAAACAATGTTGTTTTGGTGATTGTGACAATTTCAAAAAATTTTTCTCATGTAGTTTGGAGGACATGTTGTCAAACTGAATGTGTAATCCCACACAGTGCATATGGTCACAGTCCCTTATACTAAATTAGCAATGCTTTCTAAAAACATGTTAGTGTTATGTGATGATGTTAAATCCCTGTTTCTGGCTTCCTGCTGAATGTAGGACCAATAATATTGGTCAGCGTCCGCACCATCAGTGCAGTGGTGCTTTATCAGAGCTTTTTTGTTGCCTTTCCAGCTGTCTGCTGCTATCTGCTGTCGAGGATGGCGTTTGCAGGCCGGGGCCCTGCTCTTCAGATGCGCTTTAACTAAATCAGACTAACATGTTTTTATCAGGCTAAAACAATCATTTCTATTTTCTTCCATCTGAGCAGCTCCTCTGAAGCCAGTGTGAGGATTGGTTTGTTAATCCTACGCAAAATTATCTGAAGTAACACTGGTCTCTTATTTTGAAAGAAAGGCAGAGTGAGTAGTGGAGTCCATGATCGGAGTTCACATGATACTCATGGCTGGGTACTGATTATGTGACCGCAGTTACATGACACACATTTACATCCCACTGCATTGTGCTCCACAGTGTTTCCACTCTGTTTAACATTAGCAGTGAATGCCATTAGACTGTGTGATGCCGGTGCAGGGTGGTTGGTGGATCTGCAAACTATAACCTCTTAAAGAGCAGCTTTAACTATATGGGCAGTTTAAAAGTAGAGTTGATTAAGTTAATTATCTAATAGGTTTCTGTGTTCAAATGATAAATTTAAAGAAACAATTGGATCTGGATCCACTGTTAGGAATCTTTTCATATTATCTAACTACACTGTGTTTCATAGTGTATCATGTATGTGTTCTATTTGTAGCCCACCTATATCCTGTAGTATGTTGTAATTACACAACAGACCATGAAAATTTCATATCTTCACATGTAAAATCTAATTTATAACAACCCTCATTGTATTTAATTTAAACCAGCTGAGAAGAATGCAAGGTTGGATGGTGTGTCAAGGTGGGCGGGGCTTAGTGGTCATTGCTTTGTTGTGACATCACAAAGTTACAGAAGTCCTGATGGCAGTTTTTAAGGCTCAGTTTCCTAATACAGGCTGCGTGCATCTCTCTCTGGACTGATACCTTTGATACCTTCACTGTGTTAATATAGAACACTGAGGTTATTTATAGTCACACTACACATGAACATGTACCATTATACAATATGGGACCTTTAAAGGGAAGAACTCTCATAACATTCGGGTCATTTTAACCTTTTTACAGTCACATGTCTTGAGTGTGGCTGGCTCCCTAGGTTCTTGTCGGGAACCCCGAGCTTAAAGATTTCTACATTATGTCTCTATCATATCGTACTTTAACATGTTGATAAATGACGTACAGCGGTGACTTCTGTAATGACTTCATCACTTCTGTAGTTAATCACCACAGAGATGATTAACTCTCAGTGGATTCAGATGTGTTTATTCACATGAAGGTTTAGAGGACATTGTCTGTGCGTCACAGAGTTGCTGTCCAAGTCAAAGGTGTCCGTCCTTTGATGTGATATTGTATTACTTACTGGCTAATAGATTTATATTTAATCTCTTGCCCTGGCCTGCAGCAACTGACTCAGACACAGTCATATTTTTCACCAAAGCTTGTCACACCTTGCTATGAATAATTTGGAGCTATTCTTGGGGCCAGTGCTATCGCTCTTCGACCGGATACAGCCGTGTGAGACTCACAGGCCGTGAGGCGTCAGAGCCAATCATGCCTGCTTTCACAGCTCCTATCTCGCTGCTGTTGCGGCAACCGTTTGGAATTTGTCTTAATTTACTTGGGACTGTGAAATGGTGCAAATGAGATCAAGACAATTGTGTGACCTTGATAACAAATGGCGGTATCAGAGGGCCATATGGAAGTGTTTGTCTGAAAAGAACACAGCTTTTCCAATTATGACTCATGTATGTTTTCAGTAGGCTCTAACAACGCTCTGTGAAGTGCGACATATGCTCATTGAGCATTTTATTAAGAACGTAATACTGATACAGGATCGAGCCTTTCCTTTAGGATGCTGGAAAATTTCCTCTGAGGTTCTGCTCCATGTTGACATGGCTGCATCACATTATATTGTAGTTTTATCTGCTTAATGTTCATGTACCCAGTCTCCTGTTTTATCACTATGGCTGGACAATGCTGCAAATTATTTTCCTATTTGTTACAGGAGCAGAATAGCCAACACCAACACCAATACTTATTATTAAAAGTGGCATATGTACTTTCACGTAGCATGCATCATGATTTACAAAAGTTTATGAGATACAGGCATCATTATTAGGCTAAATAATATGTTTTAATGGCCATTAAATTATTTGCTACATGTTTGCTATCATTTTGCGGAGTGGTAGAATCTATAAGTGCTTCTTGTGAGACCTAGGTTTGATTGACAAGTAGTTTGGGTGTGCTGCATGTGGGTGACACATATGTTCAAGTATGACTGCAAGACCACAGCAGTGGAGAAGCAGAGAGCAAGTACACTTGCATATGTTCACAATGATGAAATATAATATGTTTCGCACAAACTTCGTCTCTGACGTGAAGAGAAACTCTTGGTATTGATCCAATTGGGGTTTGAATCAATCTCCTGAAATGAGATTTAGAACATATAGAACCAATTTTGGGATTAATCTGCCACACCACAAAGTATTCTTCTAGATCCAGTTCTGGAGAGTGGGGGGGGGCCCTGAAGTTCACTGACCTCACTGACATGATGAAACCAGTTTGACATGGTGTGATGTGGAGTATTATTTCCTGGAAGTAGACATTAGAAGGCCATGAAGGGAAGACCATGGTCAGCAACCATAATCAGACCGATGGTGATCAAATCGATCGAATGGTAATGTAATTGTGAAAAGAAAACCTTCCCCACATCATCACACCTCCACCACCAGATCACTGTCCAGATCCATCAGACCAGGTCTACAGCTCTCCAGTATTGGTGAGTCTGTGTCTACTACAGCCTTAGTTTTCTGCTCGTGGTGACAGGAAGTGGAACCTGATGCGGTTTCTGCTGTAGCTCATCCATATTAAAGTTACAAATCTCCCCCAGATCAGCCAGTTCAGAAAGACTCAAAGCAGTTTATCTGGCACTAACCACCAGTGTCACTGAAATCACATAGTTCCTCATTCTGATGTGTGATGCGATCATGAAGCTCATGACCTCTAGCTGCTGGTTTTTACACACTGTGCTGCAGCCATGTGATCGTCTCACTGGAGAACTGCATGAATAAGGAGTTTGATGAGTGTTTCTAATTACCGGGTGCACGTTTCATATGTCAAGAAAACTACTTTACAAATAAAATAATTGTATCTTTGTCTAAGCATTCATTTTAAAACCCCTCTGAATTGATCAGCGTTGCAAAGGAAAAACTATTGGAGAGGCACAGACGTCTGTTTTGATTTTTGAGGTTGTATTTTGTGTAACATTGAAATCTGCTCCCATACAAAATTCATTCAGAGAACCATGTGTGGCCTCTCTGGTGGCTTTTCAAATAGCAGATCAGAATGGGGTTTTTCATCACACCCTGCATGTGTCTGTCATCTGGTCACAGAAAGAATCCTGCCCTGCTTTTGTAGAATTATAATAAAATCATCAGGGATATCAGACTTTTTAAAGCAATTTTTGAATGGCTCAGTGATGATAGACATACTTGTGTTTCCTCTGTGTTGTACAGAACCCTTTTGAATATGTCACTACAACAGGTTAAGGATGTAGAACCACTTCTCTATACAAAATGAAAACCCCCTTTGACAAAGTATTCTCAGCAGTTTGCTTTGGCAGATTGTTTTTAAGGTGCTGATTTCAAGGTCCAAATGAACCATGCCTACTAGATGCACTAACAATGGAGAGGAAGCATTAGAAATACAGAGATGGATTTGGACAGAGTGGAAATGGATTTAAAAAAACACACACACACATACACAAAAAAAAAACAATATACAGCCTCTTCACTGACCCAAGTGAACAGGGAAGCAAGGAAGAAAGAAAGGAAAAATACCTAAGCTACACACGACTGTTTGAACCACTTGGCAGTGCCTAGGAAAAGCTTATCTATTGTCACGGCGATGAGCAGCAGGAATGTAATTCAACATTACATGAGGTCGGACATTGGCAGCTTACTGGTGTGACACATCCGTGACATGCTCTGAATTAACATGCAATGGTGTCAATTAAAAGCATGAAATGCACTTACAGGAAGCTTGAATGTTTCTCCCCGCTCCTGAAACAGCCCGAGACAAAGTGACTGAGGGTGTACGACGGGTCTCTATCACACACACACACACACACACTCCGTACACGAAACCTGTGTTGAAGTGACAATTAGCCCCGTGTGTGAATGAATTCTTTGTGGGTGATGGACGGAGGGTCACACACATGATTTCCTCTAGAAATTGCAGCAGAGGTGAAGCTGCAGCTTCAGAAAACGCATGTAAACAGAAAAACAAGGAAATTCAGGAAACATCTTCATTAAGTTGATCCATGCATGTGTGTCTCAGTCAGGTTCATCACTTTTTTTACATCCCCCGGAAACACTTTGTTTCTGTTTGTTTAGTTGTGTTGTGTGAATCTGCAGCCTTGTTGTGTATTTGTACAGTGCACGTGTTGTCAAATTGATGAAGACGTTTCCTGCATCTGTTTGAGATTTTTCTATTTACACGTGTTTTTCCTAAGCCGGGGGCGCCTTGAGCTCTCCGGGCCACCGTAGCAGTTTCACCCATTGTCTCAGACAGAGCGGCTTCACATCTGCTGTGATTACAGCCACGCTCTACTTTCTGCAAAGAGTGGAAGTTCTTTGATGTAAAAGACAACAGCGCGTACACTCGGTCAGCCTCACCCTTACCAATATTTCAGTGGCACCGTGTGAGTGTGGATTTGCTCTTTCATCACTCTAAGCAGCGGTGGTGTTTGAAGAGTGATATTCTATTTTTTCCACAACCCATTGTTGTTGTCTCGCTGCATATCAGCTCACAACTGGGACTCACATGAGTGTGGAATCGTGTCTCGGCTTGACATGCTGGAAAAAAAAAAAAAACAAGCAAACAATGGAGGCAGTTCAAGGGATGGATAATGATGGGCAGACAAGGAGGCAACGTGTTTGCATGGGAAAGAGCATGAAAGTGTGCGTGTGCGTGTGTGTCTGTTTGCCCCCTACGCTCCAGTCTCACACCCTCTCAACTTCTTGCTGCTCATCACTGGTGGTGTAATAACAAATATCAGTCATCTCACATCCTCGGCTTACTTTGCTTCCCCCCGCCGCCGCCCCCCTTGCTCCACATTTATCATATTCATTTGATATTCAGAAACAAATGTAGCAGAAAGAGAATAATGCACCTCCTGTACGCGGCGTTCATTACAGATACATTTACATGGGGGTCTGCCTTCACGGTTTCAAATGGAGCACTGTTCACTAGTGTTCCTCACATTTGTCGAGGAGGGAGGGGGCTCGCTCATTGGTGGCGATAATGCGAAGCGCTATCAGTGAGCGATGATAAATGGGTCGATCTATCCATCTCTGCTGTCACATTCATAAAAGAAATTTGGCCTTTGTAAAGGGAATCAAGCACGGAGCTGTAATACCCATTACACATATACATCAAGTCTAACTTGAGACGTATTAGAACACTATAGCGAATACACTCATACCTGAGTGAATAATATTTCACCCATGATAATGCAGCAAATACCCAATGAAAAAAAAAATCTGCATTTTTCTGCCTCAGCTGCAGAGGACGGCAGAGGAGGTGGGCTACTGATCATATTCAATCTGGAGGCGATCATGTAAATAGCCCTCCATCTTGGGAAGGCGATATGCAAAGCAGCCCATCTCCCCTGTGTCAGGATCAGATTAATGGAAACCTAAAAGTGGGAATTACGGCCCTTATCCAGCACGGTGTTCAGGGGAGGGGCCGGATACAGGCCCTGGGGGAATCTGCCTGGTTCAAAGCCCATTCCTCTGGTTAAGGAACTCGCTAAGATCCATGCACTGAGGTGAAGGGTAATTTCCTTTGATATTCAGCAATGTATTACTGTATGTAGTGTGCAAGCTGCATGCATGCCCTGCTGGCTCTGGGCACATGTGTGTGACATGCAAATATATGCACGCACAAACAGCTGCACAAAGGAAGTCGTAGCGGTAAACAACACTATCAAGAGTGGACCCGGCGCTGCGTGATCTCGATCCGACGGTAAAACCAGCAGATCTGGAGCAAGATGTTGCCGCACCTCTAACAGCATGGCTGTAGGTTGGAGGACAGACCTGAGCCTCACATCCACTCAATTCCACTGGGATGTGATGCTAGATTGTCTGTTAGCCTTGGCCCACTTAAAAGACAACAAAAACAGTAGCACTAACAGCATTAATTAGCACCACAATATATTACCCATCAGCGCAGTGGAAGTGCAAAACGGAAAAAAAAAAAAAAAGACGAGAGGTGAATTCGCTCACATAGGTCCAGACAGATCCGTGCATTTATAATACAACTGTATTTATTTATACTTTATATAAATACTAACATAACACAAATACTGCGTTATTCAAATTTCAACAAAATAAAAATAAAATGAACGTCTTAGAATAACCAATATCACGCGTCAGCTTCTCATCTGGCCTGATCCTCAGGGTTTGAGGCTTAATGCGCTCGGTGTGGACACAACAACAAAACCAAATCTATTACCTGGAGCTAAGTGTGTCTATGTTATCGACGCTGCCCACAGTGTGAGATTTGCACCGCCACCTGACTCGAAGGTGCTTTGGTAAGGAAATGGAATCATACACACACACACACACACATGACACAGACAGACACACTTCATACTCCGGTAAACTTCAGCAGCTTATATAGAATAACAAAAGGAAAAGGCCGCAGTTGGATTTTATTAGGGTATGGATGAGGTATT
>OMNW01007010.1:11736-30177 GCA_900303245.1 Selene dorsalis | reverse complement strand
CTTCCTGAAAATTCATGTCACAGTTCATTTTTACAAGGTTTCCGTTCATTAATAGCGTGCACACACACACACACACACACACACACATGACACAGACAGACACACTTCATACTCCGGTAAACTTCAGCAGCTTATATAGAATAACAAAAGGAAAAGGCCGCAGTTGGATTTTATTAGGGTATGGATGAGGTATTACATGAAGCTTTCCAGATAACTCCATATATATATGTCTTCCTTTCTTCTCTGTTGTGCCACCTCACTCATGCTGATTGTCTCTCTCCAGGTCCATCCGCCCGCCTCCCTCTCTCTCTCTCCTTCCCTCCGTCAATCTCTTTACTATTCATTGAGATCCAATCGAGTGTTTGGCACTGCTCCAGCTCCTCCGCCCTCTTCCTCTCTCCCCTCCCTCTCACCTTTGCCTTGCTTAAATTTGAATAATACATGACCTGGCCTGGCTGTGACATCACCATTAAGACACACACACACACAGTATCTGCTGTGCGTACACATAAACAATCTTCTGTGTGGATGCCCAGCTGAGTTCTGTCAACAATTCATCAAACAGTGGTAAAGTGGCACTGCCCGCTGTCTTTATGTGTGTGTCACATGTGTGCATGTTACTGGTGCATTTTCCAGTACAGACATCTTTTCAGTCTAAAAGCTTTAAACTGTGTGTGTGTGTGTTCTCACCTATGTGTCTATCTCCGTGTGTGTGTGTATAATGTAGTCAGAGCATCTGGCTCCTCTCTGCTCCCCGACATTAGCGCAGACAAGAGAATCAGTGGACTATTGAATGCAATTACAGTGTGCGGGCCAGACAATAAAGATTGATAGTGCTTTTGCCTTTTATCACACACCAAACATTGCAGAGGTTACAGCCCGCGAGCCTTGAGCTGCTGGTATTCTAATAATGATTGAAAATATGCCACCAGAGTGAGGAGGTGTACTTATGGAAAGAATAAAAATACAGGAGCGCTTAAAACAAAAGTGTTTTTTTTTTTCCTAGGTTCATGTGTGTGTGTGGCCTTACATTTCATGGAGACACCACATCATGAAAGGAAATGAAATATATTTTAGTGTCCAAAATGTTGGAAAAAAAATTTAAATTTAGTATGTTATCATTGACAAATAAAGAAAAGGAAAAATTTAACTCCACCTCCACCCTCTTCTACATCAGCTGTGAGACAGCCACAGCACTGGAACGTGGGCCAAGCTGTGACCTATGACCTCAGGGGCAGAGAGGTGACAGGATAATAAGTGATAGACAATAGCAGGCAATTAATCAAAACAGACCAAAAACTGACAAGGAAGAACAATAAATAATGTCATTGAAAGATGCTCTGTAGAGCTGGGCCAGCTGCAGAGATGGATGATTACATTTAGCTAAAGGGATAGTTCAACATTTTGGCAAATTCGCCTATTACCATAATCCCTATAGTCATAGGGGTAGGTTCATTACCTTTAATTATCGGTGCATGTTGCATGTTGGGGCAGAGACGCGACCTGCAGTACGAGGTCCCCTGTCCCTCATCAAACTCCTCAAATACACAACAACTCCAAAACTCTCACATGGAGAAGTTGTGACCTGCACATTCACCACGCTATAAAATAATCACGTATAATTATGACACATGAAGCAAATACTGGGAACTAGTTGCGCTTTTGAAATCACTCCGCCCAGCAGCCATATCTGGAATGTAGTTCCGGCTATGCATTTGCCTCGAAAACAAACGTCTCGTAACATTACATGATTATTTCATGAATGTGCAGGTCACAACTTGTTTATGAGAGCGTTTTGGAGTTGTTGGATTGTGTATTTGATGAGTTTGATGAGGGACAGGGGACCTTGTACCATTCACCTCCATTGTGTTCGCTGAGCAGCTCGAGTCTCTGCCCTGCTGATCTCAAAACAACAAGCACCGATAACTAAAGGTAATGAACCTACCCCTATGACTATATGGATTATGGCAAAAGGCGACTTTGCCAAAATGTTGAACTATCCCTTTAAATATTTGGTGCTCACTATTAAAATATTTAGGCTTACAAAGATGGACATCATCTGTTATGTCACAGATGATGACATCCACTCTTCAGGTTTCTGCAGAGTGGATCTGAAGCTCACAGCAAGCTGCTGCACCATCACCATCTTGGCATCTTGGCCTGACTCCGCCCCCTATACTACAAGATAATCCAAACTGGGCAAAGAGGCAGGGCATGTGTCAGGGGTGAATTATACAAAAAGAGATAACAGTTGAGATCAGAGATAATTTTCTTTAAATCAGACTAAAATTATCACTTTCTGATATCTCTAAGTGGGTTAAGAATGGTGTTGGATATTTTAATACATGAATCTCAGGAATGAGGCGTAATCTTTAATATATTATATATATATGTTTAATATATTATATATATAAACGATGTTTTCAGATTTCCATATACTTGTAACAATATAATAGGAAAAACAGAATTCATCTGTGCATTTCTATTGTAGGTAGAAGATGGTCAGGTGCAATGGACAAGGTTTACTCATTCCTGCAGCATTTTTTATTTCTTTTAAAGCTGAACCGGATTTTGTACATGCATGAAAAGTTCCCCCTCCACCACCACCACAGCTGATGTGTTTCATCAGCGCCCCATGATTTATCCTAACATTCATTTCAACTAGGTGTACTTAGGACAAAAGGTGCTCGGGAGTGAGGCAGATGCATTAAAATAGTTGGTTGCCAAAGATGTACAATGCATCATGATGAAGGAATAATGGGAGACGGTGACCAAGGACAGATCTGAAAGGGAGGAAGAGGAAACAAAGAGCAGGAGAGAGGAGATGAAAATGACAGGAGGAGAAAAGGGACAAAAGGGGATAAGACACTGGATTCTCTCTCTTTTTTGTAATTTTTAAATGGAGTTGCAGCCACAGGAATAGCAGAGGATGAGTGACACAGTGATTGTTCTATTATGTGGCTGACTGGCCACAGCCCTCTAACATATGAACATGCATGTGTGGTGGTTTTCTCCAGGCGCTGCTGTTGATTATTTCTGTCCTATTAGTGGCGTTCTCTTTCATGGACTCCTCTTTCTCCCTCTCTGTGCTCGAACAGAATGAATACACTTTACGTTGATAAAGCACCGTTTGTCTTTGCTTCATACAAAATCTGTTTATGTTCTTCACAGAATAAAAATCGCTCTTGATGTCTTTTCAAAGTGTCATACTGACTGCTTTCAGTGTTATTGGATTATTTTTGTACGGGTCTATTGTGACCTTTTTTGTCTTTCTGCTGAGGAGTTTTCAGTCTGTGAGTGGCTGTTATTATTATTATTATTTTTTTTGACATGCATGTGCTATTGAAGTTCTTCTACTGGTTCCAAAGACATTGGACATGTAAAACATTTCCTATGCACCACATTTTTCCTTCTCACAGGTCGGGAATGTTGCCACAAGACATTGAAAGAGACTCGAGCAGTGTTTCTGAACCAGTTTAGTGTCACTATACCAGGTCCTGTACAGCTGGGAGGGAGGCACAGTGAGGAAGTTCCCAAATGCAGCTGTTGGACTTTGTTTCTTACGGTAACTAGTTACAACAACTTTGAATTGTGTTACTCATTAAATCACCTCTTCAATGCTTTCTAGCAGTATTGCACAGTGAGACATAAGAATCAGATCTGGGATGGCCACAGGGATGCCCAATGGAATTCCAGGCCCTCCCCTTGTCCCTCCCCTTTGATGGTGCCACTACATAAATATCTATGGCTTTTCAAGGGAGCAGGGAAGCTAATAGGTGCAGACATTACAGACATTTATTGGCTTTGGCTGCAAATGGCACGGATGTTAATACAACACCCAGTGAATACACAAATGGTCACTCTTTGTTTTAACTTCTTTAAGAGCACAGACTGTGTGGACCGACATGTCACATGTGCAGCATGCCGCTGTCCAACCAGAAACACACAGGGATGAGAGTGAACGCAGCTTCAACATAACTTTTAAAAAGCACATTATTACCAACTGAAGCATCTCACATGGAGGAGATACTTTCTCAGGAGCCACAACCCGGGGACGAGACACAACAGATGGGTTTGCATAGCAGCTAGCAGCGCGCTCTCCACCCACTGTGTCTGCGTGTGCACTTAAAGTGCACGTGGTGACATCAGTCCTTACAGGTGTGTGTAAGGTCCGGACAGAAAGACTAACTCAACTGGTCGTGGAAAAGGCCTCAGTTTGCTTTCATTAGTGGGTCCACCTGCAAAAAGATTATTAAAGATTCTGTAGTGATGTAATTGTAATTATCTGTACACCAACATCCCATGACTATATCTTTAACACATACATTGATAATAATATCCCCGTAACATAATTATGGTGTCGTAAAGCATCGATTGCATTTTCATAAATATGTTAGAGAACAGCTGCAGAATCTGCCACCAGACACTGTTAAACTTAACTTAAACTAAAATAAATAAAATGGGGCAAACCCTTTATTCCAGTGATGGTTATGAATCACCGATGATGAGATCTTAGTAGTGTAAAATAAGTGTTCATGTTGCTGTATAAATGCCTAATAAAAGACTTATATGTTAGTTTCTGCTAAACTTCTTCAGCTAAGTAGCCAGTTAATTCAAACTATGAGGCCTTTGTCCTTGCTGACCGGTGATTAGAGGTTGATCCATAATCCAAGGATAATTTGTTTGTGTTTACTCCCAGGCCCAACGTTACGCAAATAGCCACTGTAGCAGATGCTTAATCTGTCCAACCAACAGCGGGCACCGTAGATGTTTTACTGCCGGACAGTCAGCGCTGTGTTTACCCCATTTCCAAACATATTTGCATATGAAACAGTGTTCTCAGATAATTCTCCAGGAAATATTAGCAGATTAGGAAGCGGATAGGATTAATGTATGGTGTTACGGCGTGTTTTGATACAGTGGAGACACACAGACCCTGTGGAGTCTGAAAGCGGTGATGTAAATCATCAGCAGAAAAGCACACATATGCGCGCACGCACTCACACACACACACACGCCCCTAACCCCTGTCCCTCACAGAGATACAGGAAGCGGTAGGACGAGGGTTCACAGATTGCCCGATAACAGTCAAATCCAGACACCCATTTAAAAGGCTGATATTTTAGTAGTAAACATGTAGGATTCCTTCATTATTTGACAACTCCCCCGTCTGCCTAGTTGGGAGCTTTCCGTTAAGATGCTTATCTAAAATGTCAAAAAGAATTATGCCGATAGCAGTCTGTATGAATAGGGCCTACGCTGTCCCTGATAAGGATGCGTGGACTCCAGCGCTCTCCTCGCCAGCACTGGATTTCCTGCACGGGCCTAATTCCACATTAATATGAATATGCACCCCAACACACACACACACACAACCCCCATCTTACACGCACACACACACACACACACCTTCCAATGGAAAGAATTATGGTCCCTGTGAACCAATCCTCGCTCCCCTTACCTCTGCCACAACAAAAATGCCACCGTAATGTCAGGCGAGATGTAACGATTTAGATTCGGGGCGATTGTCCCGTGTCAGCCACACATCCGACAGCCCGGATGAGTTGATTAGAGTTGGGACATCAAAAGAGGCTCAGGGTGGAGATAAGAGGGAGGGGGCGTGTGTGTGTGTGTGTATGTGTGTGTGTGTGCATATGGGGCGGGTTGGATATTAACGTGTTTCCCGTCAGGAATTAAGGCACAGGAGGAGTTTCAGCCAAAGTTCTGTCTGTCTCGCCTTCTGCTATCTTTAAAGAGATGGCAGTGACTGGGGCTCTTTTGCATAAAAGCCAAGATAATCGGAGTCTGTTTAGATCAATTAATGAAGAGATAGGGAGTACAGTAAGTAAACTGACGAGGGCACGCAAAAGTCAGCCGGTTGAGTGCGAGTGTGTGGGATGTGTTCTGGTGCTGTCGTACCGACGAACTGTCTCACAAGGATGGAGAGACTAGCGAGCGGAGTCTCTCTGAGGCTGGGTTCAGCTCTGACAGAGGAACAGGGAGAATCCAGAGAGAGAGAACGAGAGTAAGATATTTATGACCTGCAGCACAGCAGCGTTATGTTCAAGTGCACATTTTTAGTGCTTTTATTAGTGCTTCTATTCAAAGTGCTTCACAGTTTGCCTCTCATTTGCACGCACACACACTGAAATTAATTGCTAGCAATTTTGGTAATCAAGCAAATACAAAACATGTGCTTGTTTCTTACATGTGGGTTTGCTGCTGTTTGTGTGACTGTAGAGTGGATGTCGCCAAGTTCTGGACTGTTGGTAAAAGAAAGTAATTTGAGGATGATTGTGGGCGGCGTTTATTCAGTGTTGATTGATCACCTTTAAAGAACCAAATCTTCACAGTTACAGCCCCAGTGTTGGCCTGTACTGTAATGGTCACACCTTAGAATTGTGTCTCTTTACATCACTTTCCAACTGCTGAACACACTGAGAGGAGGTAATGTGTTTCAGTTTACTGATGAGAAGTCAAGTGTAGAATTTGATAAAAACATAACCAAAGCTAAGATTAGCCCCTCAACATTATTGTAACTTTGTTAAACAGCCACATTTCAAGTAGCAGCATCTCAGGGCAAAGGAAAACTCATCATATCCACATGATTTATGCAGATGTCATCATACCAGCTCTGTTGCCTTTACCAGCATCCATTTCAGGCTTTCCAAAAAGTTGCAGTTTAACAATTTGCAAGTGTGTGTGTGTTTGCCTCCTCATTATATTTGTGCCATTTTACTTCCCCATCTTTAATTTTCATTCCCTCCTCACCCCCAGCACCCCATTTCAGCCCTGCAGCGCTTACAGGTCAAAAGACACTTGGCACCAGCTGTCCATCCTATCTGTGTGTGTGTATGTCTGTGTGTTTGTGTGACTGTGTATGTGAGGTGGTGGTGGTGGGGGTATTAATTATACATAGGCCATATTTTGCATAACTCTCCTCCTCTGCCGCCTTCATAACACCTGATTCAGAGGCGAGGGCTGCATCCGCTTCATGATAACATCTCCAATAACAATTAAGGTTGAAACATGTAATTTGCCAAGGAGAAAAAAAAACTGTCAATAGACTCTGTTTCCTTTGCATACTAAACACAGAGGCTGGAGCTGTTACGCTGCTCAGGACTTTATGGCTGTGTCACAACATTAAAGGTCTCATATTGTTTAAAGGTAAGTGTTCATGTCTTTTCTGATTATAAAGCAGCTCTAGGTTCTATATTAATACTGTGAAAGTATCAAAGCCTCAGTTGACAGGGAAATGCACACAGCCTGTATTTAGAAGTTGAGCCTTACAACCAGCTGTCAGGACTTCTGTAACTTTGTGATGTCACAACAAAGCAGTCACTGCTCTAGGACATGTCCCACACCCCGCCCACCTGGCCCCTGAGATTTCAGTCAATCAGAAAAGAGAACCAGAGGCTGTTACATGGGCAATCAGGCACAAGCAGGATGACACTTCTACACTGTCCCCTTGACAGGAAGAAAAAACTTTTTTGCATCATTCCCTTTTGCAGAACATTAACACATCATGACCGAAGGCATCACGTTGAGCAAATAATAGCTAACACTTCACCTCTGTCATCCACATTGTACAGTTCCAGCGCAAAGTAGCAGAACGTCAGAGTGGCTTCATTTGTTCTCGGGTCATTGTCGCATAACGCTTTACTTAGTTTTCACAGGAAACCTTTTTATCCTGTGAACGCACCTGTGTTTGCATGTGAGGATGTGTAGGACAAGTACACACTTACAGTCCTCCATTAAAAACTCTGATAATAGAGGTTACTGACTTCAATTGAGTGCAGAAGTAGAGTGGCCACTGCCTTTATAAGACTCAGTGAATTACAAGCATTGGACTGCTCAATCACAGGTTTCCTTTTTAGCAGTTGTGGATCTTATTAGATAACCTAATTATATTTATCATATGTGATTATTTTTGAAATGTGCCACATGACAGTGAGTCTGACTGCAGGATTAATTCAGCTCTTCATCTTTTCTCTTTTTTTCCACCATGAGGAAAAGAAGAGAAAGGCACCTACTGTACATTTCAACCTGCATCTTCAAGAGTTTCATCTTCCCACCACTGGGAAAACACCTTGATCCTTTTAAGCATGTATTCAAACTGACCCCATCCTTTCATCAAAAGTGATAAAAGCTTTGCCTTTACCTAGCTTCCCACCTCCTTACCTACAGTCACTCTGCAACTGCTACATCTGAATCAAGAATGCAAATGGGGCTGGAGCCTCACAAAGCCTGGGGTGACCTATATTACAGCTAATGATGGGCCACAGTGTCGGAAGAAGAGCTGGAATGAAAGAGAATTTGAATGAAGCTGACCCACATACAAAGGCACGACCAGTCAGAAAGGCATGTTCCCTTCCCACTAAGTAGGCCACAATGGGCTTCAGGATTATGCAAAAGTTCCCCTTTTCTCCTGATGGATGGCAATGGGAAAAGAGATGGGGAGCCCCTGGCAACAAGAGTCACTTCTTACATACACTGCTAACAGGTTTGTAGTGAGGTGGGATCCTCAGCTTCTTAAATGGGAATCGGTTTTCTTCACCCAGTGCAGCACACAGCTGACATACGTGGTCCCAACGACACAGATCTTCACTCTACCGGATTCATGTGGAGCCAGGTATCCCATAAACACTCATATCAGAGGATAACTGGAACAGAAATCTCCTTCCTATCAAACAGAATGGGCAAACACCAGGGTGATTTCTACTGTGAGGAAAAACTTAGTTAGCCTTTTAGAGTTTGTTTTAAAAGAAAGATGTTTCTAATCTTGAACCGATCATGAACATTTTGGGAAATATGGCCAACTCAAAGTGTCCCCGAGAGCTTAACACAATGCACATGCAAAAACACTAAGTCAAAAAACAACTCCATCAACTTGACAACGCGTGCTGAAATGCTAACAACACGAGTGTAAGTGTTTCCAGGGGAAAATAAAAAGTGATGAATCTGGCTGAGACACACTTTTTCCAATGCCTCATGACTTTAAACATCCACATAGAGTGCCAGGCTCCTCACTGTTTTTTTTTTTTTGTTTGTTTGTTTGTTGGGTTTTTTTGTCTTAATTCTAATCGAGAGAAATATATGGAAATCAAAGAAAGAGGAATTTATGCAAAGGGATGTGTTGTCAAAGTGATGTAGAAGTTTTCAGCCTGGCTGTGTTTTCTTAAGCTAAAATGCAGTGAGTTTCAGGGTCAACGTACCAATTCAAAAGTGAGCGAAGGTAACAACTGTATCATAATCATAAAGCTGGGGCTAGAATGTGTTTCGCCTTCTTTAGCATTAAAACTAAGAGCAGGAAAGAAGAGCGAGCCTCATCTGTCCAAAGTGTATGAATAAACTGTCCATCAACTTCCTCCACTTAAAGTGATGATGTATTCATTTACATGAATTAAAAAGAGACATCAATCAGTGGAAAAAGTGACACCCACCAATTCCTCCATTATCAGGGTCCTGATGCATTATGTTTATGAAGGAGACCCACCAATTACTCCAAGTGGTAACACATTATTTTACATAATTCATGTAAAACCTCAGTTCAACCGATGAAACATTAATGTACGTATTCGTGGTTCTTAAAACACGCTGTACAGCCACAGCTGTGAGTAAAAACACCTTTAAAAATGCTGCACGGTTATGTTTTATAATTGGTATATACAGTCAGGTTAATCCATCCAAACCAGACATCTGATATATTGTGTTTCTAAACTGTACATTCATTGTTCAAAACACACACTCCAGGCCATGTTCTTGTGTTTACGCATAGGGCTGGGAGTTCCCTCTTTGTAAGAGACGCAGATAGGAAATGTTTTATTTTCTCAGCTCATGTGGTGAGCAGGTAGTAATTGGTGTGTGTGTGTTAATCCTGGGATAACAAGTGTTTTCCAAGGAGAGTCAATGATCATCTTACAAGGTCAGTTTAGCCCTGTACGCTCCCTGCATAATAGAGAATCCAAAGGCTAATAGGAACATAATCACATCACACACATACACACACACACACACACACATGAATTCATGTGTTTCATACTCATCTCCCGACTAAAGGTGATGTACCTAGGAAAAGATAGAGTTTGATCTTTCACTGCTGTCTTCCCTCTCTGTGAGGCTTTTCAATGGAACAGGGCCACCCTGTGGTCTAACCAACGGTTTACCCTCATCTTAGCAGGAGACCCTTCCCCTTCCCCTCCAGCCAATGGGATTACAGCTGGGAGGTGGCAGCAGCAGCGACCACGCACCGTGACCCGTCCGTTTTTTTACGACTTCATTATTTTTCCTCCCTGCCACGCTCGTTTTCATTTGCCAGAGCGGGGGCATAATGACTGCGCTATAATAACGCTGCTTTAACGTTTGCATACTGTTCTCATTTGGTCCAGCCCTCAACCCTTCAGCTAGCATATGGCAGGTAATCAGGTCTGCAATCAGGACTGCACGTTACACAGGGCCCCGCTTTCAGCACAGGGGCTATTACCCATCTGTCTCACAACACACACACACACACACACACACACTCTCACACATAGTACACACACACGGATATACATGTGTGCTAGTGCAAGCATGTAAACACACAAAAATGCACAAGTAGATACTTGTACACAAAGTCAGTCTCCACACAGATGCAAATGCTTGCACACACACACACAAGTGCACACAATCTTATACATGTACACAACTGCTTATGCAACCACAAAACCCAACCTGTGAAAATCACCACAGGAGAGACTATAGGGCTAAAAATATTTGGTATAAACCGCGTGTTAACTTTTCTGCAGCTTTACATATCTCATGTGTCATCAATAGCAGATGTCCTGTGATTTCACAGCTTCGCACAAAATGTGACAAAAATGCCTTAACCAGTGCGTGGAGCTTATTTAACAAAGCCTGTCACATTTTTAAAACAAACCCTTTCGCCCATGAGGTCTTCATACATTGGAACGGTCATTTTTACATACACCACTGCACATACACACTCAAGAGAGCTCAAGTATTTGGTGCCATAATTAAGTATGAAGTACATGCAAAGCATCTCAAACCCCTATCGGTAGCTGATGAATTATGGCTTTACATAATAGTTTTGGATGCTTCACAGTCAAAGTTTAACCTGTTTAGAGAAAACACTCACACACTTGCTTTTCAACAAAGCAATTAGCCTGTTCACAAGCTTTACTACATACGTTGTGCACACCTGGAGGATGACAGAGTATGCCTAGAATTTGTACATCAGACTAGAATAGCTACACGTGGTGTCATCCAAGAAGGTTACAATATTGATAAGATTGAGATCATAGCTTTTCAAACTTTATTGTTGTTAGTTTGCTGCTAACCCTCCACCTCTATGCCTATATCAAAGAGGTGGATGTTTGTCTGAAGCTGCATCATCAAACTGTTCATAAAGTCAATCTAAAGTTTGATCATGTAATCATAGTTGACTGATCTGTATAAATGTGTCATCAAAGGAACAGTGATTACACATCATTTTAAACGAGCCACAACATGCACAAATCATAAATGTTCTCCAGTACTTCAACAAAACAACCCACTACACCTAAGATCACCCTAATATAACAGTATTAATAATAGTAATCGAATTCAAAGAGAGCGCAGCAGGTGAAACAGATCAATGGAAAAAGAGTGACATATTCCAAAAAGACTGGAGCGCAGTCCAAACCCACATAGAGCTGAGGACAGTAAGACTTGATCCAAAATGTGGCCACCATGACAGACCCAAAAGAAAGAATACAAACTGATAGCCACATATTTTACCACTTATTAATAAGCCCTTTTCAAAGTGTGTGTTCCTTCTAATATCAAAAAAACACATTTTTCTCCTGTGGTGTCTGTGATGATGCTTGGATTCACTTGGACTCAGAGCTTTAATATAATTTGTACCCAGTCTGCCTCACATCCCAGGTCAAGTCCTGGTCATTAGCAACTGCATGAATCCATGAAACCCTCTTCTGTCCTTGGAACACTTACTGATGCTGACGTACTCCTAAGTTGGTTAAGGTCAGTTTCTAAAATTATTTATGGACCCTGTTATGGTTTTGGCGCACCTTAAGCAGAAGACATTGCAGCAGACAGTCATATTACGCACCGCTGCATACGGGATGGGGATGGAATAAAAGGGTCTGTGTGATGATGATGATGATGACGATGATGATGATGATGGACTTAATGTGACTGGCATACTACTGTGCAGTCCAAAGGTCACGGTAACAGACAGGAGGGTGAGACGAAGAGGGCCTGTTTCCTTTGGCAGTTGAGAATGGAACTTTCAAAACTCCAGCCAAAGACAAAAGAGACATTTCAAGTCAGTGTAAAATACTGGGGAGGCAATTCTGAGGGCGGCCAAGACAAAAGATAAAACATGGTTGTCAGTAAATACAGCGGTGATGACAAGACAAACCCAGTCTGGCAACAGGGATGGAAATCATTACTTCCAACCGGACTAGAGCTTTGAAGATTGGAGGATTCTTGTGGTGGGATATCCACCCCCCAAAGAGGCACCCCGGTAGAATCCACCCATACTCATTTGTACAGATGTCCAGCCAAATAGTGTAAGCGTGTGTGTGCTTTTCAGTCCGTGTGTGTGTGTGTGTGCGGGCCCCATTCTTCCCGCGTGCGCACAAATCCACAAAGTACACACACATTCTGTACCTCGACTCCCATGTTTCAACCTCTCCGCTCTCCCCGTGTTATGTTTGTCGAGCTCTCAGGCCCAAATCCATTATTACCTCCTGAAATGACAACTCATTTCCACAAATGTAATCCCTTCCCTTGCCTGCATGAGGCTGTAGAGTAAACACAGACCTCTCTCTAGAAAGCGACACAGCACAAGGAGGGTGGGGAAGCGCTACTTCAAATTTGCACAGAGAACTCGGAGTGGTCGGCCTCAAAGAGAGAGGACGATAAAGACAGAGCACTTGGGGAGGTTTATTTTAAAGCTACCACAGGCTGTATACAGTATATATAAACACACACGCACATATATATGTGCAGAGAGCAAGCAAGAGAGTAAATGTAGTATATACTGTGATATACAGGAGAAGATATGAGCTACTCATGACACTGTGCAAAGAGCTTCTTGAGTATCGACCCTAAGAAAGCCTCTCTGTTGTTCACCTGGTGGAGCACATATACCATTAAGGCTTTTGTCTGTATCACAGCAACCTGAGTTTGAATCCCACTCACAGCCCTTTACTGCTCGTCATTGTCAATCTCTCTCTCCCATGCTTTCTTTTCTCTCTCTTGCTGTCTCTGTAATAAAAGCCTAAAAAAAACAAAACTCCAATATAATCTACAAAAAGAAAAAAACATCCAGGAATCGTGATGAAGTCTGAAATAGTACTTGAAGTAAGATGAGATAATCTGTTTTGTTAATGAGTTGAGTTTTTACTCTATCAATCAGTTCATTAGTTTTCCTCAAATGTAATGAATCAATGAGCCTGGAAAATATCAGGAAGTGGTACAAAATGTGAATCATTGTCCTCTATAACTAAAGTGATCCATCAGTCAGTTATGGGAATTGGGTATCCAGCAGTGAGATGGATGTTATATATTTATTACACATAAAAACACAAATACAAAGCACCTACAAAAATGCAACGCCAAGACTAGATAAATTTAAATAATAAATTAAGAAATCAGAAAATTTAGACAATATGCAAAAACAACACATACCTTCTCTACATGGAGATTTGGATAATGAAATGATCATTTAAGTTGAGTAAATTATTTATTGGAGCTATTTTATCCAACAGCTCCAAATCCTAAAATATGTAAATCCAGCAAATTGTGGCACGTCAGATGTTGGAACCAGCAAATATCTTTTTGATATGACATAATCAAATTTTATTTATTGTCAAAATAATGAAGAATATGGTTTTGCTTGTACAAACATGTCCTGTTAGTGAGCCCTGCTGTCTCGTGGCCGCTGTAACACCAAGCCTTGAAACACTCCACAACCATATTCCGCACCTGTTATGAAACACACTCAAACATCCCAGCACCACTAAGCATCGGCTGGAAGAACTAAACAACACATAACCTGGGCCTGACCTGAACATTCAGGAACCATGTGGGGTTCTTGCACCATGGTTCTTACCTGTGTTTCCAATGTGTCTAACAGACTGGGGCTCAGGAATCAGGTGAGGATGTTAGGAAACAGGAAGTAGCACGTGTAAGAGGTAAACAGATTAAAGAGGCAGTTTAAGTGGGAAACTGTGTTTATCTGTTTTGTAGTGTTTCGGTTCCACTTTTTTTAACATCCCTCAGTCTTATGTCGTTTGGCTCTGTTTGAACCGTCCTTATTTCTTCCAGATGATGTGCGGAGAGTTTGCCCTCACCAACAGTTGTATTTGTTTTCTCTCAGTAACACATCCACAAGCAGCGGAAACAATCACTACAGTAAATTATTGCAGAAATATAGGTTAGATCTCCAAATATAACAACTGAATCTGTTTCTCCCCCCAAAAAATAACACTACAATTAAAACCAGACATCCTCACCGCCTGAGCATCGTGTGTATCCAGACACAAACAAAGTTCCATCATCCTACACACACACACACAGATAAACAACAATAAAAACATGTCCTCCGTCAGCACTGCCCACCAATCCATCCCTCACCCTCAGCCACATCATATGTGACTGGTTTAATCGCAGGCCAATCTCTGCCAGGTCACAATTAATAAAAGCCACAACAGCCGCAAATAAACAAGTCCAAATTGCTGCCTTAATCGAATGATGCAAACATCGATGAGTTACAAAAGTTCACTACCGCCACTGACAATTTCCTAATTGTATTCACTCATTCATGGCAATTTTATTAACATGGAGCGGATGTCTTCTGCCCTTCCACTGTCACAGCACCAGGGATCTAATTTCATTATTTTCCACAAGATTTGCTTGACTACTGCCGCCATGCTAGTGGTGCGCCACGGCCAGATGTTTATGCTATTAGAACGAGGAAGCAAAGCCTGTTGGGTAAACATAATTAAAGAAAGTTGCAGCTTCTGTTGTTTTTTTCTTTTCTTTTTTTTTTTTCTTTTTTTCTCTTCCTCATCTCCCCTGCCCTCTCTTTGTCTCCCAACCTCTCCTCCTACGAGCCTCTCTCGCTTTCTTAACTTTACTTCATTAGACAAATTTCAATTAACATCAGAGCCACATGTTTCTGTGAGCCGGAGCACAAGGCCTGCATGGAGGGCTGGGTATGCAGAGAAGTGTGACACAGTGGACACCGATAGAACACACACACACACACACAAATATTGCACAGATGCTTTAGTCTAAACTCAACATGCAAATATGCAGAGAAAAGACGAAAACAGAAAACACAAAACAAGGAGCTGAAGTCAATGTTTTTTCTTCACAGGAGATGTTGACCAGTTGTAAAGTGCATCTGCTGAAGGTGTGTGTGCATGTGTGTCCGACATGCTGTTGAATGATTCACAGCTCTGTCCTACCTGTGTGGCTGATGAATCCAAATACTGTTGACCTGTGGCCCCCTCGGCGTGTGTGTGTTTATTAAAATCATCACCCAGTGCAGCCCAATCACACAGGAATTACTGTCCACGCCTGTCGCATGCTAAATAAGAGGAAAGACAGAGTAACAGAGAGGGAGAGAGAGGGAGAAAGAGGGAGAGAGAGAGAGAGTGAGGGTAAATTAAATCACTCATGTCACGGTGCTAATAGGCCAGCCTCACTCACTATGTAATTCCAGGGGTCGGCGCTGCAAAAAAATAAGTTGGCTTAAAAAAAAAAAAAAAAAAAACTAGAGCAAGAAAAATCTATTAGGGCCAATATCACAGACAGTGTGTTACAAGAGGTCATTACAAGATTATGTAAACCAAGCGAGAGCATTTCCATGCAGTGGTCATTTACATATGATTATTGCATCAGAGTTATGCCATGATTATACAGGAGACAGACGTGTCAAGCCTATACGGGTGCGCACATACACACACACGCAAACACACGCTGAATTATGTCATATTGTGGTGGGAGCTACAAAATAAAACTCACAACAGCTTTTGTTTCTGAGGATTTATTCAATGTTGCTCTTCTATTTTGCGGCCCTCGTTGCGACCGAGAAGCGTTCATTTACTTCATCTGACAGAAAACACCCCGTTCCCGGCGTGCCTCGGTGGCCCGCACAGCCGGCACGATGGCTGAAATATGCTTTACGGCTCCAGCCATACAGGCTCTTTTTAAGTATGCAGCACGCAGCACATTCGATACCCTTTAGTGCACATGAACTGAGTAGCTGTCAAAAATACAACAGGCATCTCAAGTAATTATGCAGATTTATGCAAAACATTAACAAGAAGAATTAAAGGCACAAATGAGGTGGCTACACTTGAATTGTTAAGATTATGAATAATTACCATGAATCTTTTTGCTCTTAATATAACTTGTTTTTGATAAACAAAGCCTTAATTATCGGAATACTTTGGAGGATTCCAGTGACCTTCATTAATCTTAGACAACAAGTCTCCGTTGAGACTTGAGATGAGGCCCATGCACGTGCACCCACACACCCACACGCACAAGCCCACACACACCCGTATAGGGTAAATAGGCACGCATGGTGCTGCATATGCTAACTAGCCACTTCAGCCCGGAGCGAGGAGACAGACAGGTAAGTTTCCTAGTTAAGCCAAGAGAGCTCCTCACACTCCCCGGTGTGTCCAGGTACGCTAAGCCAGGAGAACAGATGCACGGGCATCACACACACACACACACCCGCACACTCGCTCGCACACAGCAGGTAACTCAGATGCTCCTTTGAGAATTGGCAGCACCAGGTCCTTCACTAATTACAATTACATCTCACTTCCTTCCCCTTTCCACTTCCCTCAAACTTTGGACATGAATATTCCAGCGGAGCCATTCTACATTGGACACGCTGCTCAATATGTCCCATAATTAAAAGCATGATGTGCAAGGTGAAAACACGAAGGGTGCTCAGACTCCACTCACAGCTTCCAGTTGCTACCGAAGAAAAAAAACAAAAAAAAAACAAGATTTGGCTTTTTTTCACCAGAAAACAGCAAAGTGGGCTTCACACAAACTTCTGTTTTCACCTCAGTGGCTCAGCACTCAGACATCCTCATTCTCTATCCTGTCTGTTCTCTGAACAGTCAGGTGGTACATAATTCAAATCTGTAAGTTTGTTAGTTAAAAGTTAATGTAGGAACTTGGTTCATCTCTGCAGTAACAGTAAAACTCTAAGTCAAATACTTAAACTACAAAATAATATTAAAATGAAATGAACAAAAAAAAGAAAGAAAAAACAAGGCAATGGGCTGAAATCATTGAACTCCAATGATTAATGTTATTTTTAGGAGATTTTGTAAAAAAGCACACAAACACACAATTAGCGTTAGCTTATGTAAGATCATGCTAGCTAACACTAATTAAAAAGATAGACTGCTCTGTATTTGTCAGGCCCATGCTAACATTTGCTCGTGGTCATTGCTAATTGGCCAGAGCATACTGTGCTGCAAATAGCATATAACATCCCATAATGTGGCTAATGTTTCTTGACACAGCTGAACCACTCTTTTTTTTTTCTTTTTTTTTTTAAAACATCATTTAATAACATCTAAACAGACAAAATGCACTCAGCATCTTCAAAGGTCAAAGGTCAGTACACTGAGTTGATTATGAATAGTGATTGAATGGATATATATATTGAATGTACAGAATTCATGTCATGTTTTTATGTAATGATCAATGTAATAAAACCTAAAATAAGTTGAACTGACAAGTGATGCTGAGGACAGACTGCAAACTTACAAAACCGTTTCAATGAGACTTGAACATTTAGGCATCATGTAAATGTATTTTTCATAAAGAGTAAATATAAACTGCATCTTTATCAGGATGTTTGTGTCAATCACTAAAATGCATGAAAGTATTACACATATGTCATGATCATTTAAATCTTGTGCATAACTAATAACACCAGATTAGGTTTGATTATTGTTATGTGTGTTAATTACAGTGAGTTATGACTTTGCAGCCCGTGATGCTTCAACAATTAGGTCTGGTCCCATGGGTGCAGGGACCCAGAGGTCCTGTCAATCAAGTCTCTGTTGATTGTTTTTGTTTAGCTGTCATGTTGTTTCTTTTTCTTTTTTTTAACGATCCTGTATCTGGAGTTTGAATATGGAATAATTCAGGACCTTCTGTGAGAAGTGAAGAAAAGAATGGAACTTTCCTCACGTTAATACTCAACAAATATAAATGACATATTTACACCATGTTCTCATTGTTTAAGGTTTGACTGGCTCTTTATTGTTTAATTGTCTCCTCTTTTGCCTCCTGTTCTGCGTTGGTTTGATGAACACTACTGGAGAATTAACACCAACTGTTAATCTGTTGAACTCCAGACAACAGTGATCAACAGAAATCTGCTGCATT
>OMNW01007006.1:6065-17243 GCA_900303245.1 Selene dorsalis | reverse complement strand
GCCCAATTTTTAAAAAAAAAAAAAAAAAAATTGGGTTTTTTTTTTTTTTTTTTTTTTTTTTTTTTTTTTTTGCATGGATCATTATTGGAGGCTGAGCGGTTAAATCTGCCCGAACCGGTTCAAAGAGGATGTCAACATGTGACGCAGCAGCAGAGACGGAGCTCAGAGGTGTAGGAGACGGAGCGACGCTGCAGAGCAGGACGACACGAGCCTCGCGCAGCACCTCAGCGAGGTAAGCACACCGTCTTTAAAAGCTCATTCTACCAAAGACTGTGTTGTTATAATGTGTTTTAGGGCTTTTATCGACGTGTTAGATGTTGTTGCGCACTTTCTGTTTCCGTTTCCTCGCTGGAGACTTTTTTTTTTTTTCTTTCTTGTGTGGGACCGCGGGGATGAACGGAGGTGAACCTGAGCTGAACTCCCTCTGGAAATCTGTTTGTTTAACGTTGTCGTGCTTTTCTGTAATTACACACGTGTCTTAGAGCCAAATGGAAACGTGTTTCTATGCGTGGATTCAATACTTGTGAATTCGGGGTTAAAATATTTCACTAATTTTTTACATGTAGTGTTCATTTTAACGGAGAAATACTGGACAGACTTTATTTGACCACAAAACCCGCGAAGAAGAACTTATAAAAGTCGGGTTTTTTACTTAAATGTGTTGAGTGTAGTGTTTTAGAGACATTTCGGTGTGAAAATAAAGACAACTTGACTCTTAACACGTCCTTTAAAAGTCTTTTCCTTGTCTCGGTTTGTGTAAAACTGACCTTTAGGGTTTGGTGAGGCATGCCCTCTCTCTCGTTCCTAAAAAGACGCCTATAGATACAAATTACAGTGTGAATACCTGAAGGAACGAGTTCATGATGCATATCATTATCCTATCATACGCTGACTTAAGCTGCTCTGAAACCATTATCATCATCAGGTTTGGTTAAGTTTAAGTCCAGTTCAGCTTCAGTGGCTGAGCAGACGAGCTTGTGCACATTCAGGCCTGTTACCAGCATGGATGTACAGTTTGTGCATGTCCAAAACTCACCCTCTCATTATCATCTGCTCATTTATTCCCTATATATATTTGTTAACTTTCTATAGGATACCCATGTATAGAAATATAAACAGCTTTGGTGAAGGCGTGGCAGCAAACAGAACAAGTCTCGGTCTGCCCGGTTCGTGTCTTCTCACAACTCATGAGCTTTTGTAAAGTTGTAAGGTTGTTCCTGGATGAAGCTTGAAAAGATGTTTAGGGTGTTGATCGTTTGCAGTAATTAGAACATAAAATGGGATTGTCAGCAGTGAGAGAGCACACACACCCACACTTTTGTGCAGGCTGGATCCTTGTGGTTATGTAAGTGTTTAGTTGGCAGATCCCAGCACACACCCACAGCCAGGCAAGAGACCCGCCACACAAACTGCAGCAGCAGCAGCAGCAGCAGCAGCGGAGAGCCTCGCGCAGATAACACTCAGCTCTCAAAGCATTAAAACAAACAAAGACGTGGTTCACACGCAGATAATGTATGTGGGACATAGCTGCAACATAGTTTTATCAGCACTAGGTCAGAGGTGACTCAAGTCTGACGCTTTTATTGAGTTCACTCTCTGGACAGGAATCTTTGCGATAACAGTCTACAGTATCGTTTAGTGCAAACTGCAATTATCTTGATCACTGATAAATGTGTCAGTTCATATATTAGAGCTAAAAAGATTTACAGTTGGAATAACTGCAGTTTAGTCAACATAATGTTACTTTGCAATGATTTTGGTAATTCAATAAAGGAACAAATCAATTTTATAACACAGCTGCTTATAAGGATTCACTGTTTTACGGCAATGTGATTAAAACATGTTGAACTATATTCAGTGGAAAATCACTGCACAAAAGGAACTACATACTGGTGTTCGGTCTAACAGTTGTTATCAAACCACTAACTGTCCAGCTGCAAAACAGGCTGGAGGAGGTCGGTGAAAATCTTTGGCATTATGCTTTAAAGTCCAATCAAAGCAATGAGTCATTCATCAAAGTCATTAGAGATTAATTATATTTAATCTGTTTGTGAAAGTGATTAATAAAAGGCTCCTGCCACTGGATGTTACACTGGTGTAAGAACAAATGTCAACTTGAGAAAGAGGTCTAAAATAACGCTGCTAATTCCAGGATCACTGGGTTTTGTCTGGTTCAACATCTGCAGCCTCAGATCCACCACAGATGTGCGTTTATGGTGATGCAATTTCTCGGCCTACGACACCGACAGAGTTATTCCAGGCAGACGTTGGTTGACTGGTCAATCAAAGGGAAAAAACAAGTCTTCTTGCTGATCCACATGTGAGGACGTGGATTGTAAAAATCGATCCCCAGATTCAGTGACAATGAAAGTAATCTTCGTTGTAGTCTGACCAATTAACAGTCTGTCTGTTGTCATCTGATTTAGTGACGGAGAAAGTGATCAAACCAGCTGTGCTGCAAACAAGGTCATTTACAGTACAGGTTTACACTAAGCGCTAATATGGCTGTAAGGTTTGTTGTGTTGCCTCAGGCGGAGGCAGGATAAAAACACTCTGTACCATCCACATAAAAGGTCTGTTGGTCTTGGCACCGATGTGGCTGTTGAAGAGCAGGAAGTTCTTCCTCCATGCTCCGTTTTCTCCCCACATCTTTGTCATGTCACATCATGTCAGGCTTTTTTTATAAATGCCTCATAGAGAGATAATGATCTAATGAACACAGTAATTCAGCCCCTGAAGGCGGAGCTCTGTGTTAATAGTCATTGGTGCTGAGAGAGAAAACACAGATTTCATCAGGTCTCTGGATCCTGATCAGTTATTACCATTCACACATCAAAGACTGAGATGAGATAGAAGAGGCAGTGATCCTGGAAATGCCTGTGACAGATCATCTGTTATGTTTATAAAACAAAGGTTGCACTGACACATACATTCATATTTGGATTTCCTCCTTATCTGGCTCGTAGTGTGGGTTCAACATTGGGCTGCAGCAGTAAATGTGCATATGTATGTTAGAGTGAGTGTGTGTGTGTGTGTGAGTGAGTGGGTGCATGAGCACTGCACACTGGTTGTAAGAGAAAGTGTGGAGTGGGCACAGTTGAAAAATTATGTAACCACATCTTATCAGTGCAACACAATCAGAGTGATAAGAAGAGGGGAAACATGACTGTCTTAGTCTTCTTCTTCTTCTTCTGTATCAGTTGGAAAACTACATACAAGGTTTGAACAAGAAAATCTTATCTGAAGTAAAAGAGTGAAACGATCCATCTTCAGAATTAATGAGGATGAATTCCTTCCACCTTTTTGTGTTTTGTAGGGCTCAGCAGGATCAAACATTTGCTGAGAGGTTCCAGCAAGAAGATCACCATGGTGATGAAACCACAATAGACCAAGATCATCACCTATCAGGCATCAGCCAGGAGGAACCAAACAGAGGTACAACACACACACGGACACACACATAAGTAACATTTCTGATACAAAGCATCAAGAATTTAATTATGTCACTGTCCAGCGCTGAATCAGCTGCTCTGAATCTTTTACAGCACTGATACTTGGAGCAGAGAGAATAAAACAGAAGGAGGCTGCTAAGCCTTCTGGACCCACATTCACCTCCTCTCTCTTCTTAACACTTTCCAAGAATCTAAATCTTAACAAAGGACATAAACTCAAGCCGAAGCCTGACCCCTGTCCTCACAGGTAAGCCAGGGTAAGACATGTAGGCTAAGACCGATGAAGGGTAAAATACTTATTTTCTGGTCCATAGTTCAGGGACTAACAGGGGAATCTGTTTGGTTTGCCCTGCTTTGGCATGCAAGATGTTATGTCACAAGTTAATGCATGAATTCACAGGTCAACAATCCTTAGTGTCGGCTTCAGAGGGGTTCACTGAGCAAGTACCAGAGCCAGCTTAAGCTCACGGAGACACCACTGAAGACTGTGGGACCACTGTTCTTAAGTAAACCACCAATATCAACTCAAACGGGCCGCATAGCTTTGTGTCAGTGCTGCTTAGAAATTATATTCGCCGAGCTTTCCGGGAAGCCGGAATGGGCAGAGCCGTTGTTTTTCCTCAAGAGGCTCAGGTCATTTGGCATCTGCACAGAAATGCTGCACATGTTTTGTCAATCAGTCATAGCCAGTGTCTTTTTTTATGCTGCGGTGTGTTGGGGCAGCATGTTAGACCTAATCCAGGTTTGACCAGCTGTGTTTTCTTTGTGAACATCCCCGCTGGTCTGACTGGGTCAATCCAATCATCTTTTCCATCATTAAATCAAACAGTGACTGAACTACTCAACCCTGTCTGCGTACTTTAGACCCTGATGCTCTATCTGGTCTGCTCACTGTGTACACAAGGAAGTGCACTTAACAAAGTGACCCCACCCCACACCCTTCTGCCAACACTAATGGGCCCTGGTAAATCCTGAATACAGAGATACGAAGCACTTACCACCCTTTCAGGAACACTGACCTGGCATTCTTACTGTTAATGTGTCACAAACTGTCATCTATGAAGTGCCGATCAGCAGCATGTGAGGTTACCTTAGATCAAACCTGCTCCCATGGTTTCCCGGACTAATGTTGACCTTTCTCTTCGGATCAGATCTGACATGCACAGGCGTCAGATACGCTGGAGACACTGGGAACATGTCCCCACCACTTTTTGTCATGAACAGTTTTGTCCCCACCACCATCTTTTTTTCATAACAACATTTTGCGATGATTCGAGGAACAGTTGAATGAGATTCCTCCGAATCCAATCAAGGACTATTCAGGTCACCTATAGTGTTAACAGAAGTCAGAACGAATGCAACATAATTGTACCCAGCTCCCCTCAAAACACACTCTAGCATATGGTTATTGTCTCCAGCACTTTTCAAAATAAACTGACGCCCTTGATGACATAACTGCGTTTAAAAAGAGGGTTGAGCATGTGCTGCAAAGTTAATCTTGCACTTATTTGTATAACGTGGAGTTCTGCTCACTGTGCTAGAGGTTGCTATACTTGTTAAAAAAGGTCATTGATCAAACAGGTTTTTTTGGTTGAGGAGGCACACCTTATTAACTCCCAGAGCCACCTGCAATCTTTACCACTAAACATGTCCTTATATAGACAGAAAGCTATTAGTGTGTGTGATCCATGTGCTGCCGTGTCGACATTAAAATGCTCTGCAAGCGCTTTCATAATTGGTTGTGAGGTGTGACTTAAGTGCTCATGTGACAGCAAAAACAGTTCAGATAGGCAGACAAAGCTGAGGAATGCAGAGCATCCTGTTGATCCACATTACTGTGGAAAATGTGAGACATCCAAGCCTTCAGATGTTTCACACAAAAACACAAGTCTAGGTGTATTTGAGTAAAATGTGAGAACATCTTTAATGAAAGTAGATATTATCACACTTCTGCTGCTTATTGTTAATTTTCGCTTTTTCTTATCTGCGCAGTAAAACCATGCAGCACCTTTTTCACACCCTTCACTGCTATGGTCATAAAGTCTCTGCAAAAGCAACAAGCCCACACTACTTCCCTGTTTTCCCACCACTGTATCAAAAATTGCACAATTCGCCACATGAAACGTTTTATTTCCTCAGGTAAAGTGATCAAAAACAGGTCTTGTGTCTTGATTATCAACTACCATAACCAGCGCATAGTTAGGATGTTGGGTAATGCAAGGTGTTGCACAATATGACAAGTCCACTGACAGCTGTAATCGTGACGTGTATGTCTAATGGTTTTTATCTATCTGCTCCTCCTTGTTTTGCCAGTTTGACTGAGCCACGGAGAGCTGAGACAAGGAACGGCTGCTGCCAGGTAAAGATCATACACAGTCTTTATTGTAATAGATCGTAATCTAAATGGGACACTGGTTTACAAGCCATAATCTGACACAGAACAAATTTTAATCCGAAATATTCCCAATAAATCAGTGTGTAGGTACAGAATTTAAGCAACGATTTCAAAGCACCTGAAACTCTCTGAAAACATTAGAAGTGACTGTGTATTCTCATGACATTGCCTGGGATTGGTTATTTGTGAAGTGAAGACAGGGTGTGTGTCCTTGGAAATCTCTTGTCTTTCAAAGTAACTTGTTCGTCAAGAATCTAGTAACATAGTTACACCATGGGAACTGACGCTCTGGCTTCTGCCAGCGTCTTTAATTTTACAACTCAGATAGCATACTTACTGTAACTGCTTTTTTGCTTTGCTGTGCACAGAATTTGCATTGGTATGATATGAAGATCTGAAGCTGACACATGAAAAGAGTTTGGCTACAGTGTTGAGGGCAGAGCTGTACATGCTGTAATTGGTCTACACTTATAAACTCAAATCCTCTCTGGGAGGTTATGTGGTTATTTGAATCATTATCTGACTAAATTCATTCAGAAATGGCACAAATTATATTTAATGCCTTTAGGAATTTTTTTCTTAATGTTATTGCTCAAATAACAAATGTGATACGTAATCCAATTTGCAGTGATTTGGCAAATTGCTATTTAGAACACTGTATCTTTTATCTGCTGTAATTCTTTTTCTCTCAACAGTTAAGCAGACAATCATCACCATCAGCCACCCCCACAGAGACAGACAGTGACTGCCTGTTACCAGAGACGGTACCATTTCCTGCTTTGAGGGAAGAGGACATTATTAGAGTTGCTTGCAGTGAACTGTACAAAAACAAGGACTTAAGAGTAAATGAGCAATTGTCTCATAGTGATTTTGGACCACAGGAGTGTAATGGCTTGCAAGTATTTCCATGTGGGGCACAATCAAAAAGGACTGGCTCTGGGTCAGTAGAGCTAGAGCAAGATATAAAGGACCATACAAAGCTTGAGTACCAAAAGAGTTGTGACAAATTGTCAAACCCTGCTGTAAATATGCTGTCTTCCACGGTGGTTACGGTTCTTGCTCCACACTGGAGTGGCCGACTACGGCGGTCCAAAAGATTTGAAGGAACTCGGAATTCAGTCTATGGCAGTCTACAAGATATGAGAAATATCAAGGCAAACCATGCACATGGAGGCTTTCAGGAGACTCAAAACCAACATGGTGTGGAGAGAAGGTTGAAAGATGAATCACAACCCCAACCAAGAGTCAGGTTTCTGGACACCAGGAGCAATACAATGGACTGGTCAACTGAGAGTGATCCTTCAAGACTTCAGGACTATGGCTCTAAGAGGAAAATGCTTCAGACTTTCTCTATGGATGTAAACTCCAGGAGAATGGACAAAGGGGAAGTAGATGCAGGTGCTATAAGGCCTCAATTTGCATCTGCATCTTCACTGTCTCCCAGGGGAAATCCACAAGCTAGCCATCAAGAAACAGCCTCAGCTTTAAGCTCCAAACCAACAACCAGCAGTATGCTTCTGTCTTTAAGAAGAACCAACTCTGGTGGCCTGAACACTAAAACAGGCTCCTCCTTCTCTGAGAAGAACTGTGCAAGGGATCAAGAAGGAAACCCGTTGACGTCAAACCTCTCTAAAACCTTTCTCAGCGACAGTGAGCAAGATAGACGAAAGTCCCATCTCCCTCCATCGTCCATTTCTTATAGGACAAAAGAATCCAGGCCTGCCCTCTCCACATTATCCTCCAACCACAGAGTCAGGAACACATCTGAATCACACTTCTTTCCGACTTGTTCTATAAACAGAGACACAGATGACACACCTTTTACCCAGCAACCTCAAACAGGTTCGAAAATGTCATTTATGAGTCGAGAAGGTTTAGAGAGGCAACAGAGCTTCAGGAATTTGGACAGAAATGCAAACCAATTCTCAAAGAGCTCAGTCTCATCACCCAGACACCTCCAATTTGATCCCTCATCCTCGCTAAAAACTCACCCCCATCCTAGAGGGACCACACTGACATCCACTTCCTGGTGGAAACAAGTCACTCCAGAAGGTAGTTCCCCTCAAGCACCCAATGATCCAACCAACACCACAGACCAGACAAACACACCTTGCAATGATAACAAAAGATTCAGTAGTCAAATCCCCAATAACAGAAACATAACAAGTACAACAGAGTCAGTCTCCAAAGGGAACTTGAACGTTTTTGTGAAGTCTCAGAGAGGAAGTCCCAGCCTCAGACAAAGAAATTCTGAGGATTCATCTGACCAAAAAGCAGACAGGCTTTTCAAACAGCAGTATCGTTCCAGTTTAGACACCCAAGAATCACAAAAGCTTCATCATTTGCCTGTTTTGTCTCCATCTAAAATTAGGAGAACTGCATCACAGATATCACTGAGTCATTCTACAGATATTGGCAAGCATGATCTAAGTAATAGTTCATTTACAGCAAATGTAACTGAATCACCACCTACTTTGCTTGACCCCAAGCGCTCAAATACACCCACTGAAAGCAGCAGAAAATACAATAACAACTGGTCACCCAAAACCAACAGCGCCTTTGCATCTTCTCAAATCAAGGACTCTGAGAAGTTTAAAAAGCAGTCACTTTCGCTTGCTACGACTACCACTCTGAACAGTCAAGCTATTACTTCTAAAGCTACCTCTCATTTCCCCCAAACCACAAACATCAATACTAGTTCCTCTTTCCATCCTCACCCAGTTTCTTCACAGACCAGTACTCTAACCCCCCCTGCAACACTGATCTGCACCAACCCCAACTACTCAAAACCTCCCAGACCCAAGGAAGGGAGGACATTTTCTAGTAGCCCAGAAAAAGACCCAAAGACCCTGCGCCCTCATGCAGAGGGAAAGGGAGCCAGACGAGTAACATGGGATGACTCAGTGGACATGCAGCACCCTGAGCCTGTCACAGCACAGAAGCCACGTCTATCCCCAGCATGTCCTCCATCTCCCACCAGGTCCCCCCAAAGTGTTAGAGCTCCATCCATTTTCTCTTTTCTAAGATCAAACAGTGCAACCACAAACACATCTCCTCTGCGCTCCCCTGCGCTCAAAACATCCAGCATAGAGGTAGGAAAAGGAGGGAAATATCGATCCCTATCATCTGATTCTGCTGATTTAACGTCCAGAGAGCTAGAGAGGTCCAAGCAAAGACCTTGTGATCCTACAATCTCTTACCAGGGAAAACAGGACCTAACCACACCCAGGCAGGAGAGGACACAATCCGTTGAGTCTGGTACAGTCCAGTGCAGTTCCTCCTCTCCTCTTGCCTTCCCTCCTGATTTTTCTAGCGCTTATAAGCTTCGATACAGCTCCACACCCTATTCCGCTCTTAGGTCTAGCAGGTCAACAAAAGGAGAGACAAAGACTGTAACAACAAGATCACCTATCTTCCCTGAACCCCCTCAGCATATTTGTGGTCCACATCTTCCCTCACATACTGATCAACGTGCAGCCCTGTTGCCTATGTCTAGACCCCCTCTGTCGCCTATCAGTGCATCACAGACCACATCTTTGCCATTCAAAAACAAAACTGCCGTGCAAGAAAGTCCAAAGAGTGGGGTTTCAGAAACCAATCAAGTCAACAATAATCATGTCAAAGATAGCACCCAAGATAATAAAAATGGCCAGATATTACTTGTTGACAACAGATTTCATATCAACGCACAATCAAGTGACTCCTCATGTGTGACTCAGATTCTGGTTTACAGCATTAAACCTAAAGTAGACACAGCTAAACCTGCACTGAAGAACTCCACATCTAAATCTTTTCAACATTCTGGAAACATTACGGCTTCTTTGGACACCAAGTTAAAACAACAGACACTCACATTGCAAAGTAAGGGAGTGTCGGGTGAGCCATGTAGTAAATCAGATCAGAGCTCCAGCAGTGAAAGCTCAGTGGAGAGTCAGTCCCGGGATGATGAGGGCTGCCGCAGAAGAGTGAAGGAGAGTGTACTGGGTAAAAGCAGATTCTTCTCAGTAGAGAACAGCAGTGAACAAAGCCCAAAGAGAAGCAGGTTTGCACTGAAGAAAAGTGTCAGCTCACCTAACTCCATTTTGTCAAGGTCAGATTCAGAGAGGGCCAACAAGACCAACAACAAAATGGACCAGGTCCTTAACAAACTGAGACAAACATTCAGCACTAAACGTTCTGATGACGATCCATCATTTCCATGGAAATGGAAACGGTCCACCCCAGCACCACCTGTAAGTGGATCAAGTGATGGTCAAAGTGCTGGTGATATCAATGCTGATACTCTCAGAACACTTGAGGAGCAAGATGAGGTGATGTTTAAGGACAATGAAAAAATAACAGAAGGTACAAACAGATTGTCACAAAACAGATGCACTATTAAACCACCCTCCCCAGTGGTTGGAACAACAGCAGGAAATAAGTTCCCAGTTTGGTCAGAGAGATCAGCTCCAGATACTGAACACAGTCAGCAGGAGGTCTATGCAGGACACAAGTCTGAAAGTAAGACCCAAGTTCATCTGACAGCCCACAACCAAAAAACCCAACAGCTTGACCTTCACAATAACAACAGGACAGATCAGATACCCACAAACCAGTTCCTGACACACAGAGATCCCAGCCCTGGTAGGAGCCCAAACCTATCCAGTGGTTATCCTCAGTTCAGGAAGTCCACACCCAGTCCCAGGAGTCCCTTCTCTCCTTTTTCTTCTCTTGCCCCACTCTCCCCATTTACACCACCTGATGTAACAGATGACAGTGTGTTCTATAGCCCCAAGTTGCAGCGTCGCAGGGAATCCCCCTCATCATGTGAGCCGGGGGAGGGAATTAGCCTGGGGAGTTCAAGAAGAAGGTTGTCCACAGGTCCTCCAAGTGCAGGTACAGGACAATCAATGGAGCATTTGGCATCCTCCTGTGCAGACTTAAAGTATGGAATTGAGCCTGGAAGGTCATTTTCTGTAAGCTCAGTGCTTTCCAGTCGACCCTCAGGGCCTGGACGTATCTCTACTGGACCTAGATTCAAGAGTGCTGGAGATCTCTCTTCCTTGACTTGTGAAATCTCTGGCAAAGACTGGGATGAGTGGACTTCCACACCTAACTGGACCACAATGAGTCATGAGCCCAGGCCTTCCAGTAACTCTAGGATGCCATTTTTTCCCAGTGACCCAGGTACAATGAGATCAAGATCTCTGCCTCGATCAATAACCAGACGCTTGGCAAACTGTAGCTCAGAGGTTTCTCAACCTGTAACTATTGTGGCCTCAAAGCCATCCCACCTGTGGAGCCCTAACATGAACACTTGTCACTTTAGATGGGATACAGAGAGTCCCCCCA
>OMNW01007003.1:23424-33821 GCA_900303245.1 Selene dorsalis | reverse complement strand
GCGGGTGTCTGCAGTGACACGGTGATGTGGCCACAGCAGCCTGAGCAGGAGGGAGGCAGGACGACTGTATATTTGGGGAGAGGCAGTGATGTTGTGTCCAGCTGATTAACAGGGCTGTGTTAGCCAGCTGCATAACCCACAGATAGCCTTTGTTTACCTCAATGTGTGTGTGAGCAATGAGGGTGAACATGTGACTGATTAGCTGCATAATTAAATATGAATTAATAAGAAAATATTAGTCTTTTGATAAGTGACAGAACAAAGCATGTCTTGTTTTTATTAAACTTTCTGTCTTTTTTTGTTTATTCATCCTGACTCTTGGTTGCATGATGTAAGTGAATAGTTACTGGAAGTCTTGGCCCGCGTGTGGCCTATTTGACAATCCCTCTTCGAGTCTACAAGGAATTAGATTAATTTAAGTCAGAAAAAATAAGTGTACAGAAATGAGCACTCAAGAGTTCAGCGTCATCACGGAGCTTTATGAGGGCTGACACTTCTTTTGTGTTCATTATCAGGAATTCACCTCAGGGAGTCGTGTTGACTTTGCGTGGTCTGAAATAGCTGCTAGAGTGGACTGCCCCACTCACTCGCTTGCTTGCACTCTAACTATCTGGGGAGGGAAGGTGGAAATACCGAAACGAAAGGCTTTTTGTTGTGCGTTTGCATTGCCGAGGATGTTGTGTGCAATAAACAAAAGTTGATGACCTGTTTAAACAGGTATGACTCCACTGTGCAATCTACAGCAGTATTACATCCGCACGGTGCCGAACAATTTCAAGTTTCTGTTTGTTCTTTGTGTCTAACTCGGTTTGCCCACAGATGATTTCACTGTTATATTTTTACTCTTCTGATTTAAAGGAAAATGTGTTAATGTGTCATTGTTGGCATTAATAGGCTTGCACAGAGTTTATAGCAGCACCTCTATACAGTGCAGAACAATAGTAGATTCATTTACTCGGAGCGTGATGTTTCTGCAGTCCAAACCCTGACTGCATCGCCTCTCCCACATCTTTAAATGGATCCCATGAGTCTTCGGCTCTGTTGTTTCCATTATTCATTTCAAAACTTCCATGTAGCATGGAGAGGCTAGAGGGGTGAAAAATAATTTTGTGTCTGGAAAAAAAAAAAAATGATGTAGAGCAAAGTCACTGCTTTATGCAAAGTGTGCCATGCCTTGGGAGCATGTGAGCTGGCGTACTGTAGGAGTGAGGAGTGAGTGTTTGGGTAAAGGATGGACTGTGTGTATGTGTGTTGCTGTCTTTGTGTGTCTGTATGTTCCTGTCAGTCTGTCAATAGGCCTAATGTGGCTCCCTAGAGGTACCTGGGGGAGACCCATCTAGCACCCAGTCAGCCTGTGCTGGCGTCCAAGTAGTGACAACGGGTTCCCACAGAGAGAGGAAGTGTCATAGTATGTATGTAAACTAGTGACAGATGACTGGAGACATGTGGCCTGTAGACACTGGGCCTGAAAGTAAAGCAGTTTTGTCTGTTCGGCCTCCTTTCATTTTTCCCACTTGAGACTTCAGAGAGGGAGCATCAGGCTCCACAACACCATGGAATACATTGACAAGTCAAAGATGTGAATAAAAAGGATGCAAATCATTTGGCATGAAAAGACACAGGCTATGCGCAAAGGTTTTGTTTGCCTTTGAAAGGCCGCAGCAAAAGGAGTGAGGAGTTTTTTAGTGTGCAGAGCTTCAGGCAGCTTTTCTAGGCCACAGGTCATGTGGGTCAGTGTTACACTCCCTGCAGCCTCACTTCAACCTTCGGTCTGGAAATAGAACATGCAACGTCACCCAGCCAGGAGGGAGGTAGATTCCAGACCTCAGTGGCCACGGGCTGCACATGTGGAATCTGCTCATGTAGTTGACCCCAAGTGTTTGAAACTCAGAATGCTCCCAGTAGGATATTGTTATTTCATGCATACCCAAATGAGTGAGGCTGTACGAATTGCCTTGTACAAAGTGGACCAGTGTACTTAGACTGTTCGATGTCGGCCGTTCACAATTCATCAAGGGAACTCGCACTAGCCGGGGGCAGATTTGTTAACAGTATGCACATAACCTGTAAGAGAGGCAAAAACTGTGGAGTAGATTTTTTTTATTGCATATTCCAGCCAGCAGGCTATTTGCCTACTTTCCTCTTTTAAGCACTCAATATAGTAGATGGAAACTGGCACATAGACATTCAACCAGTGTACAGTAAGCCTTTCATAAGGATTTCATCAGAGACTATGAAGTCCCTAAGCTTACTGCTGTTGTTTGCCTTATATCAATCTCATATCAGATGTGAAAAAAAAACTTTCTAATTTGATTAATTAATTTGAGCTAACTGTGTTAAATTTGGACAATTTAATAAAGAAACATTTCCCAGTATTTGAATATTATAAAATGTGATCTGAATGGTAGCACCACCGTTGTTCTAGTGGCTGTTTCCGTATCTCTGTTTTCGTACTGTATTGGCCATAAAACAAAGGTAAAAGGAGGTTTGCTGAAAGAAAGGCAGGCATTGTGAGTCATAAAAACAATAAAGCATAACAAGAACACACACAAAACTGAAGAATGGCATTAGCACACCTCATTTAGGCAGATATTACTTGGAAAACTTATAAGGGGTCAATAGCTGGGTAGGGTGCAATGAAAGGTCACCAATCAGAGCTAAATGCAAACTTACAATCAGAGGGACACAATATAACCTCAGATGCAGATTTTACCATTAGAAAAAAAAAAGCGATAGTATTGATTTATTTGTTTGCTTTGTTTTTGCAATTGATAGTGCTTTTGTTTTTTTGTTAGACGCGGGAATGAGGAGTACAGTTACCTCCTGACAACATAGTTGCACCATGTGATCCACCTCTAATTCAGATACCTCGGTGGTGCCAAAGCATTGAAGAGTTGATCGGTATTTTACAATTACAGCTAAAGTACAGTATGTGTGTGCGCACAGTTGTGTATACTTTGACAATGTGCGCTTTGGTTGTGAGAGAAGGCTGTATGTCCCGGCGATGCCTCGTGGTCGTGCTTTCTATCCAGGGAAATAAAATCTATCAGCACTGATGAGTTCATGCTCCATCGAATATATCCGTGCCAAACTGCTTATTGTGAGCTCCAATAGTGCTATTGTGCTATTCTCTAGTTCATGTGGTGCAAAGAGCCAATTCACATTTGAGCAATGGGTGACCCCAGGTTGTGTATATTGATGAGTGGGATTTGTTTCTTAATAGAATTGTGTCTAATTAATTAGCTTTTAATTGGTTGAACTCTGAGCATGCAAATGCAGCACAATATAGAACAATCATTACTTTAAATGGCATAAACAAGCTGCATATTGGGGTCGACAAAATGTGGGAAGGTGGGAAGTGCTCTGTGTCTGTTTATTCTGTTAATGATAATTTATGCTTTGTGGAGCATCAAGTACAACTTATGCACACCTTTTTTTAAAAAAAATGCTTTGTGGAGCAAAAATTCACTTCTTTCCTCCAAACTGAACCCAGGATTGGATTCATGACAGCCGGAAAGGAGCTAGTTGAACAAGAGGAAAATAGAAATATTAGAAATGTCTACCTATCAATTTCTATTAATTATCTCATTTATTTTTCACAATTGCTTTGTGCCACAGATTAACCTTTTTTTTCCTTCCCTTCATTTCATAATCTATTAATGAAAGCTCTGGAATAATTTTCATGGCACAGTAATTCTTGCTTTCTTGCCTAATTTCTGTCAAAGCAGTGAACTCTTTGAAGGTTGCCACGCTGTCATCCACCTGCCTCACACTGCGTTTAAGTTGCTTTCAATAGACGCTGACAGTTCTCATTCATTTCTGCCATTTATACAAATTACACTTCTGAGACAGTGACAGTGTTACTGGGTTACAGTCTTGATAAAGATATACTGTTAATTTAAGTTGGAGTCATTTATGCATTTATACAGAGAGAAATGATAATTCATATTTTTTTGCAATTTTTTAGGTCTATATTTCTAGTGTACAATAATTAAGATGGGCCAACTGCATACATCTGGTTCTGATTGGCTGATTTAGAAAAGCCATGGAGCTACAGAGCACACTAGCATTTGACCACGTTACTGTGTCGACCCCGTTACCATGTTTCACTTTGTGTTTTTGAAGTTTACAAGTTTTCTGCTACATTGTTGTGAAGATGAATGTACTTGAATTCTATAGTTTAAGTGGGCAGACACAGACACCCTAACAGTAAAACAAACAGGAGGAAAACAGAATGGATTTTTTTCATGCAACATGCAACATTTGCCTTTCAATAATTTTATATCAAGTTTGGATGATTTCATATAATCTAAATCTATATCTATAATCTAATCTAAATCATGAATTATGGACCTGCACCATCCCATGATAATCATTAGGGTCAGGAACATACAGTTAGGGTTTGTTATCACTTATGACAAGAAATATCATTTTCTTGTGCCTTTGCTATTTCTCACTGAAATCGAACCAAAAGAAAAATAATGAAAGCTCATGGATGGTTCATGTGACAGTCAAGTGATTGTTTCCTGTGCAGAGGCTTCTCACAGAAATGACATCAACCACTATGAACAAGCGGTAAAAAAAAAAAATCCACTGCACATCTGAGCTGCTGGTTTGACAAGATGCGCTGCACTCATCAAAGATACACACACACGCAGCAGATTCACTTGCTTTATCTGTACATCAGCCAACAGGTGTTGTCTTTCTGTATATGATCTCATATAACTGGTATATAAACGGACATAAGTGTAGCTCTAGTGCTTTCTTTGATTTGATCTCTGAGTGCTGCCAGGATGAATGCTGACTTCACACTGCTGAAAGCATTAAGAGTTCACAGCTCTTTTTTCATGGTATCATAATGGCATAATAATAAAAAGATCCAATATATTAAGAAAGGCTATCTTATCTTGTGGCATTTGAATATTTAACTCAATCATACACATCACATTTTGTTGCAATAACATGTTGGAATTAGAAATATAAGCGCAGCAGATACATTAATATGACATCCTCATCCCACCACTTAAAGGCTGCTTCAGGGGAAATTTAGGACTGTAACAGGATTTAGACTTGTTATAATCTTTGGCAAACGTTTATATGGCAATAATTTTGTTACATACATAAGAATAAGATAAACTAAGTTCCTTGTAAAAACCATGCTTTTAAAAGCGGATGCTGTAATTCAGCTCAATGCTACTGTACTGACCAGGCCACCTCAGCTCTCAGAAGCCACTGTTTGCCAGTGGGCGAACCAATCTTCTAGACAGCTCTTTCCTTGTAAAAGTTCCCCTTTATGGCTTCACTACTTCACTTCAGTAACTTTATTACAGTATAGCTGAGAGATTTCTATTTCATATTGACCTAAGATTGCTTCAGTTGTCTCATTTCACCTTTTGTCTGGCCTGTGTTGGAGAAGTGACCTTCTTTCAGACTTGCAGTCGATACCACAGAATGCTTCAGAATGCTTCAGCGAAAAGCTAGCAGCAGTCACAGGCAGACATCCTTTTCTTTTCACTCGGGTATTTTCAATTAAACTTCAATTTTAACTTTTAATCACTTTAATGTGTAGGTTACAAGAAATAAAACCTCAGACAGCCCAGGGTTTCTTTGTGTAAGCAAAACAAATTTATCTTTTTGAACACTACAAATGCATTTGCATTCATTTCTGCAGGAAAGCAGTGGAATCATTTTAAGAAAATCAAAAGGACCCAGGTGCTATCTTCAGCTGAACTCAGTCAAAGAGGATGAGTTAGCTGTGTTACGTTACATGTGATGTTTCTGCCAAAAGAGGAAATAATCTCAAATATTCTTTTCTCTCTCTTTATATCTAAACACATTATATTCCATATATTTCTGTTTAGCAGCTTTAGAAAGAGCGGGTGTGCTTCTTTTGTTGTGCAGCAGCTGACAGTTTGTTACCCGTAGTTTAAAGTTGAGAGACTTGCGGTTGTTCTGTGGAAGGTTAAGCTAAAGCTACGGGATGGCTAGCTTGCTGTTTGACAAAAAACTAAAGAAAAAAATTCATTTTGATTTTCAGGCTGATTTGTGTCTCGATCACACTGTGAACAATGAGGTTTTTTTACAGTGTGATTTCCTTCCAGGTTTATACAGCTGTAAAGTCTAAGTGTGTAGTAATCACAGTTGTGGATCGGACCAGTGAACAAGATAATCCTTTAATTTCCAATGGGGCTTGGCCTCTTGCTTTGTAAATCAGATGACTTGTTGCTGGCGCCACTACAGCAAAAGTCACAATGTTTCTAAATGTGATAAAAATCCAACCAAAACATTCATTTTACTGTTTTTTTTTTAAACCATCACTAGCATTGTTCCTCTTTGATTGGAGTTTTCCTTGGGGTAACAGGACGTTGGGGATTGAAGATGTTAGTGAGTAGCTTTTAGTCAATGAGCCTTCATGTTGCAAGGTCACAACCTGCCTCTACTTCTCTTTTGAAGTGTGTAAGTGATCCCTTGAGAGACAAGTTCACAGAGGCTCAAGAAACCGCTGCCTCTACTGTACATGTGCTCTACGGTTAAACAAGTTTCACCAAGTGCTGGAGTTCAACAACTGAGTTCTTTGAACTAACAGGCCATTTGAGTATTCATCAGTATTATACACTACAGAGCACCACAAAGCCTGCCTCCTATAATTGTCTTAGTTTTATCCAGTGTACAAGTTCTACTTGTGTGTTTGAGTGCTGTTCGTTTAGCATGTGTGTGGATTTGGCTATACTTATTGTAGTAATAGAAAATGTAGCCCCGGGGGCCTCTTGGCCTGAAGAGTCATGGTTTAATGAGCATCACTGAGACAGAGAAATGACAGCTCAGAGAATCTCTCAACCTCACGATTTACGGTATTACAGGGGAAAATGAGATATACATGTTTCCCTCTAGCCAATATAGTTTACCATTAGCTCAGACCAAAGACCCACAGGACTTGAGGATATCCAGGATGTGCAGCAAAGAGTGCATTATGCTGTAAAATTGAAGTTTTCAACATCTGCGCGTATTTACTAAGAATCACTGTAGTTAAGTGAACAAGTCTGACAAATAGCATATGGTGTCACATGCCCTGAAACAGAAACGAATATACTAATGTGTTTATTCTGTTACACTGAGGATGTGGTTGTCATGTAGCAAATAATCTTGTTGTAAATTGTTTTCACAGGTATTATGCTTTTTTTATGTTATTGTCTTTATTATCTTTTCAGATACATCAAAAAAAAACAAACAGTCACACATGCAAACCCCCCAAAGCCATTCATTCCCACTGAAGCTGTAACTATTTAAATGGACACAAAGTTTGATTTGATTTTGAAAAAACAGGATTACATTTTTATTTGTTGAAGACTATATTCAGCTGCCATTTGCAGCTTAATGCACAGCATGTGGAACTAGTGCTTGTGCTCATTATTTTAAAGGAATACGTGAACTGCAGCTTCTCGTCCTCAACCATGGTCTGCATTGCCCAGTACTTTTTTTTTTCCAATCATAACTTTGAATAGCAAAACATTTACACAGAGACTCTCCAACAGTCATAGGTTTTATTAAAACCTCTTTTAAAGACAGATCCAAAGTGGGCATTTGTACAGAAAATGATGACATGTCTTCTGAGTGGGAGCATTTACATCTTCTCATCACATTTCAGATGAATTATTCAAATCATCAACAGCTCTGTGCCGGAAATTTTTTTTTTTATTCTGTTACAAACTCTTTCAGCTACTGTGAGAATGATGTGCTGCTCTGTAAATCAAAACAGTTTTGGGGAGTTTTTAGACTAACTTTTTTTGTCCTAACCACCATCTTAAGTGTAACACAAACACAAGACATGGTTTAAGCTGCAAGAGTGCATTTACTGCAGCTGCAGATAAAACAGGAATTATATAATGAGGATTCAAATTTCTATTCAGGGGGTAAAGCCTTTATGCCAGTCGGCCTCTATCCTGCCAGCATGATATACAGTATATTTGCAGCTTCACAGAAGGCTGGTGGGCTTTAATACTTTTTTCAATATCATTAAAGTGGCAAACTGATTTTTTTCAGTCAGCTGTAGAACTGCAGAGCAACTGCAATATAACCACCTGTCTCAATTCTGTATGATAATATCGGGACACTTTTAATACTAGTCCAAACAAACCCACTGTCTGGTGGTAAAAACAATGATCAATTTTATATTATCAGTAGTAGTTTTTGTGTTAAATGTTTTTACAACTTGTGATCAAATGCTATCTTTGTTGTGCAATTTTATTATATCTTGTTTTTGGCCTCTGTGTTATGTACATATGTGAAACTGTTTGTTAATTTAGCTCATAATTTCAAGTAGAAGAGTAGGAGAACTGAGGAGCGTCGCCTCCATTTTGGTCAAACATTTGTAAAGACCACAGTGGGAAGGTTTTGTGGATGCGAAGCCAGAGACGGATGACGTAGCTGCACTGGTTACTGTGATTGGTCAGGGCTCTTGTAGAAAGAGGTGGGATCTTGGCAGATATGATGTATGTATGAACCTGTAACGCATAATACCCTTCCCCTGAAGGGCCTGTCTGGCAGGTGAAAAAAAAATCTGTAAAGATGCACGATGCTTTCAGCGACTACATCAGACTCTTGGCTACCTGTCAAGATGTGTCAAAATATCTGCACTCACAAGTTGTACAACCTACAGGTTACAGTCCAGAATATGCACCAAGAGTGTCTTGCTGCAGTAAAACCACAGATCCCAACTTCAACTGCACGGCAACGTCACAGTTAAAACCATTAGGTGCTTCTTCTGCCTGATGGTTCGTATGGTATGGTATGCTGGTTAGCTACTGAGCCAAAATGCAACGTGAACGGTGCACAGCATGGCAGGGTGAGTCTGTGAGACAGCACTCAGGGGAAAGTAAAACCTCAGAAAAGACAGATTGCCACACGCATTTGCAGATCTCAGGCCGGAGTGTAGCAAAGGTCACAGGCAAAAACACTGACAATTGAGAGGTATACACAAGGTGGAAGTGAAGAATTTGATGATGCATGTCCAGCTCTTGAAGCTGCAAACTCTACTACTAGTTTCACTCAAAATTAAAACACATGTACTTTCTGCTTGTTCGTGCATACATATTCACATTGTTTACACAAATCAGTCACATTTAGAGATTTTTGCACTCATTAGCAGCTGCTTTTACACATTTAAAGATACTTGCACACCTTCACAAATCTGATTACACAGATATTTAGAGCTGAGATACATTTTCACAACTCTCCACACACATTAGCAAACATCAATATTATAATACCCTTATATTATTAAATTGACATCCACATACTTGTCACCTGTGCCCCAAATTCATCCAGGTTTTCAGTCAGGACTTCATTATTTTATCTAATGTTTCTATAGTTTTATATTTATACTTTATGCATGTCACTATGAGATATTCTGCTACAGTTAAAGGTGTTTAAAAATATATTTTCAGACGCGTTCGTGAGATGACAACAGCTCAGTCCCACTGAACTGCAGAGTCTAGCTCCCTCTGCATTATTGTTATTACAAAGAGACGTTCTGTCATGGGAAGCTGTCTGCCTGACTGGCAGGTTAACTACAGTAAACACAGTCTAAGTGTGAGCTTGTACAGTCATTTTCCACTCTTTATATTCGGATTAGTATAGAATCCACTGGGACTGTGGACTTTGATAGTGTGGAGACATGTGGTAATTTGCTGCCATGGGTGGTCAGAATGGGAAATGTATGGGCAGTAGCCCTGGAAAAGACAGTGACTGAGGAAGGCATATCTTTTCTAAATGAGGGGTTAAATGGCACCCTGCCGTCTAAAGATTGGAATTACTGCCACATGGAGCTCTAAATTGAGTTTAAATAGTCTTAACTTGATATGTGAGATGAATGAGACTCTGTAGCCATACCGATTACCATTTCACATTGTATTAGGATGTTTTGCTCCACCCCTACTTAAATATCTCCAGTGAATTTGAATATGAATATGAGCTTGTTTTTATTTATAAACATAATTACTGTCTGTCTGCAATATTTGCACGCTTGTCAAGTAGAGGGGTTTGTGTGCGCAGAATAAAAGCAAAAGCTCACATAATTATGTTTACGTCCGGCGATGAAAATCCCAGGGTTGTAATGATCAGTAATTATAAATACTTTTCAGCATGTCTACTGCCTCAGCTGGGACCATTGTGTGGAGTGAAGTGCAGAGTTTGTGGAGCTTAATTATGACATTGTACATGACTAAATGTACCAGTCTGCTTTGGCTTTGCAAAACACTTCCAGTGCATAATCACGCTCAAGTCTGACTTTAAAGAGCTCATTACAGTTAGTTTTCTAAAGAGTGGCTTATTAAACACAGTTACCTAATAGGCATCTTTGGTGGTGCAAATTGGTAAAAATGGTAATGAGTCTGATTAGG
>OMNW01007003.1:10677-23356 GCA_900303245.1 Selene dorsalis | reverse complement strand
TCCTCTCCCTCCCCCCCCCCCCCTTCCCCTCCCACACACACACACAAAAAAAGGAAAGTCCAGCTCTATATGCTTGGGAATCATCCTGGAAGGCATTTTGCTCCCTCTCTCTCTCTCACCCCCTCTCTCCCTTACACACACACATACACAGAAAAAGGAAAAGAAAACTGCTCTGCCACCTCTGTGCTTCCTTTCAGCAGCACAGTAATGAATAGAGAATTGTGCAAGCGGCGGTCCAATTTACGCGCTGGGAAATTGGATGGACAGAATGGAGGCCCACTCTTGTTTGCTTAAAAACGGCCTAGGCTACCAGATTAATAGTTCCCAAAAAGGTCAGCATCTCTGTTTCATCGATGATGATCACTGAACCAGAAATTAAACACCATAGCGCAGTATAACACCATGGCGTCACATGTCAAACGCATCGCGGCTCCACCTGGTCTTCTCTTCTTTTAATGAGTGTGAGGTTGTAGATTGAATACAAAATACATAACATGATTCGTCACTTTTAATGACAGCGATGATCCCATAGACCTTTTGTGCAGGATCTCACATTTAACAGTGGGATTTTGCAGATCGGAGTCGCACTGCGAGATAGGCGTACATTTTGGACAAAAATAAATAAATAAATAAATAATTTTCTTATATCTTCATTTTGAATTTACCATAGAGGATTATACAGACCTATGAATGGACAAACAACAGAGGAGTCTAACAAAGGCCTTATTTGTTGGTGGCTGATGTGAGGAATTCGAGCTCGAGCCCCAAGGCTATCTGAAAACATTCCACTAATAGAGCGCTCTGTAATTGTACCATTTCACAGAAAGACAAAGGAACCTATGGATGTTGTATTTGAATTTCTATGCAGGTGGAATAAAGGACAAGGCTTTATCATAAAACCCACAAGATCATTATGCTAATGTGCCACATGCACATGGATGCATTTACTATCAACTCTGTAACCTTTGTTTAAACCAAACTATTTTAAGTCTGATGTTCCAAATAGTCCATGCTCTTTAACTTCTGAAGAGAAATCTGGTTGATGTACTAAATCATTTTATCCTCAAACACAGCAACACAAAATCGGTTTATTGTTTGATTATGTTATTACAATTTCAAGTAAAACAATTTTGTTTTTGTTAATTTACTATTGTTCAAAATTCCTTGTATCCCTGCATTTCTCTGTGGCAGTAAATGCTGCATGAATAGAGATCCTCACACAGAAAGAGTGTGGGCTTTCTCAGACCATAGTCTTACCATACTAGTTTTTAGCACTGTACTGTATATAGATAATCATCTTGAATGGGTTCCATTGTATGAAATACCTAGTGCTCAAAAATCTCAAGTACATTTTGCAAGTAGCACTTCTTTGATTGTCCAAAGTGGCACATTGTTCAGAGAGGATTAACAGTAATAGAGGAATCTCACTCAATAGGCTGTGTGCAATTTTGTTATTGACAAAATGTGCCTTGAGTGTTAATGAACTCTACTCAATGATTTTACAAAAACCATTATCTGGATACCTGCACTGCAATGTCAGTAAATGCTGTGAATACCTGACAGACAATGCGCCGCTAGTCTCTGTTGCCCATATAGAGTTTGTTTGTTTTAAAGATCAGATTTTTTTTCCCCAAGGATAATGTGGGAAATTGTCATATTCAACAGTAAGTGGAGAGGTATTTTAATGTAACAGGGCTGGATGGGCGGAGAGTTTAAGGCTCTCCTGGAAAAATCATTTTCCACTTCAAACCTCTGCTTTTGCATTGCACCCACCTACACACCTAAGAAAACAGCTGCTGACCTAGAACACAGTGGGTGACTAATACTTGTGAATGTGGAGCATTAGTCAGTGAGACTTAGCTTTGATATTTTCAAGAATGTCAACTCCTACATTTTCTTCATTTCATCCAGATTTCAAATTTAAAAAAAGGTTTTAATTTACATGAAAGATGTAAGTCTAAACGCAGTTGCCGACATTGTACTGTGATAATAGGGTTTTTTTTACTGGGATAATAGGACTGTTTTCATGCTTTGTTTTCTGTAGGTTAATGAGCCTTTCTCTTCCAGCACAGTATGGCTACCATATTTGTCTGCTCTGGCTTTTTGCCTCAAAGCTTTTTTTTTTCTTTTTCTTAATCATTAGCTTGGATAGTTGACAACCATGTGAGCCATAGCATAGATCTCTTTGACTAAAACCATGTAAATTAACGCAATTAGTGCAGCATCATCCTGCTAATTAGCTCCTGGTGTCTAGTGCAGCGGGTGGGGAAGTAGCTGGGAGGGAGTCTGAGGGGAATCTGCTTCGGCTCTGGACCGTCACTGTTTGTTGCCTAAATCTTGTGGTTTGGACTCGACCTACTGAAAAAAAAAGAAAAATAAATGTACAGTATAGTAGCACTTAGCAAACGCAAGGACCATCGTAAGAGCCAGGGAAGGCTCAGTTAAATACATCTGCTCTCATATCATCTTGTAGCTTTTGGTGAGATTAGTGTAGATGTAAAATGTGTGACGCTCGGCACACTATCTCTGATTGTTTTGAGCCATAATCTCTCTAATAGTCTACATTCTTTGGGGGTATAGTACATCCTCTGATAATCCCAAACAGAGTAAAAGACGACAGTGTGTGTAAAAACTTTTATTTGCAGATTGACTTTAGGATTTCACTCGATTATTTATGTCATTCACACCCTTGAGGCCATATAGAGAGGCTGCAGCGAAAAAGACAAGTGAAGCATGCTTTTTTCCCTCCTCCCTCACTCTGTGGACTAGGAAGCAGTAGGCAGACTGGATGTGGATGTAATTCATGCTGGGCTGTGGGGTTTGTGTGATGAAAGCAACAGAGCGCTGCCAAGGAAGATTGCTTTGCTGCTCTCCTCCAAGCAGATTTGAAACTGTCTCAGAATGCCTCAGATGAGAGTTGGATTATAGACTGACCCGCAATGTCGGTGTCATTCTGCTCTGTGTTGGGTGGATTATACCGCGCTAACCAGGTGTTAGATCCCACATCCACATCCTGACCATGATGTGTGTTCAGTTAATGTTGTCTGTCTGTCTTTTAGGAGATATGCAGACATTATGGTACAGCATATTATTATATTTAAATGTTTTCTGTTTTCTTCTTGATGTGAATATCAGAATTTCTTTTTTCTACATAATTTTCCTTTCTTTTCTTCGATTCGAAAAAACAAGAAATTACTGCATAATGGTTCATTTCTCTGCATTTGAATTATTGACCATGTAATCATTATAGAATTTTAAAATATCACATTGTATGTTTTTTTATATTTGGATGATTATTAGCTATTTGTTTAACGCTTGTTTTACCATATTTCTCCCTTATGCGGAATATCTAGGTCTAAAGATGCAGTGGACCCCAGAGCACACACAATGGGCAGAGCAACACTTTGACATCTCATCCACTACCCGCTCGCCAGCACACAAAGTAGAAGCCTACCGGGGGCACTTACAGCGAACGTACCAGTATGCGTGGGCAAACGATGACATCTCTGCACTGACTGCCTCCAATCTGTTAAAGAAATATGCAGAGAAGTACTCTGGGATCCTAGAGGGCCCAAATGAAAGAGCCCTGCTGTGTTCCTACTCTGATAGCACCACTGGACTCATGAATGGACGAAAGTCAGAGAATGAGTCCTGGCAGGAGGGGATTTACCCAATGAACTGTGCTCCAGATGTTATATCTGTGAGCAAAGCTGGAATGACAGCTGCCCTACCCCCTACAGATGTGTCGGCTAGCATAGGCAGCTCCCCGGGGGTGGCCAGCAGCTTGTCTGAGCCTAGCTATTCCAGCAGTAACTGTGGGAGCCACACAGCCACTACTCTCCACACGGGCCTCCCCTCTCAGGAATATACTGCCAGCTACAACGCCTCCTACCTACATTCTAGCTACAGTAGCCAGAATACCCCTGCCCTCCCCTCCCCACACCCATCTCCTTTGCACAGTGCTGGGCTCTTACAACCGCCACCCCCACCTCCTCCCCCTGCCTTAGTGCCAAGCTACAACACCGGGTCTCCAAACCTTCCCAACTACAATTATCCTCCAACAGGGTACCCTTCTCAGACTGCTGTTGGCCCCGGTTATAGCCCAGGGGGAGCACCCCCTCCTTCTGCTTATCTGCCGTCTGGTATTGCAGCTCCTACACCAATTCCTCCCTCCACACTGCCTGGCTACACCTACCAGTCCCATAATCATACACCAATTGCACCCACACCTTTGAATGGCAGCACATCCAACTCATTAAAACGAAAAGCTTTCTACATGAGTGGACATGGAGATATGGACTCTAGCTATGGTAATTTCAACTACACCCAACAGCGCTCCTCACAGAGCCCGATGTACAGAATAACAGACAGCGGCGTCTCAGACTCGAACAGGGGCAGCGGATTCGAGAGAAATGCTGAGGCTTCGTCCTTAGCGTTCAAGCCAACCAAACAGCCAATGTCTTCTGATCAGCAAAGGAAATTTAACATGCACTCCGGCAGAGCACTAACTCCTCCATCCTATGGATCAACCAAAAGCTCTGTGGGTGATCTCAGAACTGAGCCCTTCAGCAAGTTTGGATCTCCCATCATGAATGAGCAAACTGAAGAGCACAGACAGCACCTCTCCCACTCCCTAACAGGGCCCGACCTTGGTACGGCTACCTCGTCCATCCATGCTGCGGAGGAGCAACTGAAGAACAGTGATTCCAACTTGGTCGAGATGGTGACCACAGAAATCCTTCAGCAGGGCCCTCCAGTGGACTGGAGTGACATTGCAGGTCTGGAAATGGCCAAAGCAGCCATTAAAGAGGAGATACTATGGCCCATTTTAAGGCCAGACATGTTTAGTGGACTTGCCACATTACCTCGAAGCCTCCTATTATTTGGACCTCAGGGAACTGGTAGAACACTGCTGGCCCGCTGCATGGCCAGCCAACTGGGGGCAGCCTTCTTGCGACTAAGCAGTTCAAGTCTGGTGACCAAGTGGCTGGGGGAGGGCGACAAGATCATCCAGGCTTCTTTCCTGGTGGCCAGGTGTCGCCAGCCGGCAGTGGTGTTCATCAGTGAAGTGGACCTGCTGTTGTCGGCCCAGCTCAGCGAGGAAAGCCCAGTGAATCGCCTCAAGGCTGAGCTCCTCATGCAGCTTGACAGTATTCTGACCTCTGCTGAGGACCATGTCCTCGTGGTCTGCTCCACCAATAAGCCTGAAGAGATCCCAGAGTCCCTACGGAGGTACTTTACCAAGCGACTGCTCATCCCCTTGCCTGATGGGACAGCACGACACCAGATAATCAGCCAACTGCTCTCACAGAACAACTACTGTCTCAGTGACAAAGAGATGTCGCTACTGGTTCAGAGGACAGAGGGTTTTTCTGGACTAGATGTGGCCCAGCTGTGTCAAGAGGCTGTAGTAGGTCCTCTTCATGGCATTCCTGGTACTGACTTGTCGAGTATCCATCCCAGCCAGATGAGACCGGTCTCCTACCAAGACTTTGACAATGTGTTCTGCAAATTTCAGCCTAGCATATCACAAAAAGAACTTGACATGTACACTGAGTGGAATAAAATGTTTGGTTGTAGTCAATGAAACAGACCCATCAAACACAATTTCTTCAAACTCATTAAGTACAAATATGATTTGGCCCTCCAGTGAACAAGAAATCTAACAAACAATGGTGACACAGCTAAGGGATTGTTCTTATAAGACAGAAGACAGTCTGACATCACACATTAATTAATTAAATGCTTTTCATGGCTGAATCCATGTGTTCACTAAAGCTCAAACAACTTGTAGAAGATGCCCCCTCTTTTTGTATACTTGTTATATATATATCTATCTATAGAAAGATAGATATATATACGTACTGTCTATATATATATATTATTCTGCTGAGCCTGAGATTTAGTTGCTATCAAGTGCCTGACGTGGTGCTGTTTAAGTTTTTTAAGTTTTAAGTTTAAGTTTTTTGTTTGTTTATTTTTGCCTCACGATCTTCATTGGTGACATGTGCTAATATAAAAAAGCTTTACAATGAGACAAAAAAAACCTTGCTTTTCCATTTGAACAGTGTTCTACAGCCGTGTTGGTTTTGTGGCCTCTGTGAACAGTTGTGGTTAATTTGAGGTAAATTAAATTTATTGGCATATTTTCAGTTGGGCTCCATTACCTTACACAGTTTTTATGTATGTGTAATTAATTTAATTACAACAACTCTGATGCTGAACTTGTTTGCTGGAATGACATAATTTGTTTTCTGGCAAACTCAAGGTCAATTTGGTCAGCTTTACTAGCTATTCCACTATCAATAAAATTACAGGAAAAAAAAACCAATATCATTTTACAATGGGATTTCAATTTAAACAATAAATTACTATGTAATTGCTGTTAAAATATTGTTACAGTAGTAATTCACAGTGTTTCACACATAAATGTAAAAAAAAAAACATTTTTTTCTTTCAATGTTCTCTATTTGAAAACTCAGGAAAGTGATAATGACATGTATCGTACCTCATAAGCTTGTGTCAAAGCACTACACAGTACAAGAGCATTTGGCTTGCATTGAAATCCCATCATCAAAAACCATGTAAGGCTGTATAATACCTCAAAACATTCAAAAAAAGAAACTAGAAGGTTCCTACAATGAATGTATGAGAGTAATTCTGGTAAAGGGCAAGACACAAAACACAAAAAGTTATTTTTGAGAGAATCATTCACATTTGAAATAGATTGGTTTGAAATAGAAAGCTGTAGTATGATTAGAGCTTTGCCTTTGAAAAGAATCAAACCAAGGGCGTAGGTTTGGTTTCAATTGGTTGGGACACAACGGCTCTGCCGCTCCTCCAATTACTAATCAATGGGAAACACTTAAACATGTTTATATTCAGTAGGTCTACCAGGTCCACTGGTGACATTGGTGAGCTAGCAGGTTTTTCATTTTAAATCAGTGTGGCTGCAGGTTTTACTACTGGTGACTGCTTAACGCAAGCCTCCAGATAGTCTTTGCCCTCTCAAATGCTAGCATACCAAAATCAATCGTCTTGGTGACTTAGGGCACATCAGAATTATCTGATACAACTTCACTCCAAACAAAGTGCAAACAAGTTAATTCAAATATCCAGAGGAGTAATTCTGCCCTCCCAAAATATCAGTAGGGACATGTCCCTACCATCCAAATGCAAACCTACGCCTATGAGTCAAACCATTATAATATGTGGAATTGTAGCCTCGAGGCCATGTCTGTTCGAAACATAGTTTTATTTCAAGTTGGGTAAAAAAATCTTTTCATTTCCATCATTTAGAGTGATCATGTACTTTAGTTCACTGTTTGCAGACACAACTGTTCAGCTTGTGGTGACACAGAGCAGAGAGAGATTTGAAAAGTGCAGACAAATATCTTGGGGTTGACAAAGACAACTGCCCTGAGCTATTTCATTCCATCCTGCTGCTGTTTTATCATTAATAACACCTAAGGATTATGTATAGCCTAAGTTCCTTTCTACCTCAGTTTGTTCGTTATCTCTGAAAGACAAATTCACGAAGACGGCAAAATGTCAGCACCTATTCTGCATGTTCAATGCAGGAACCTTTTGAGAGAAACCTTGTTGTGCTGTTTGCAAAAATCTATTAGCTTTACATTTTGATAACTCCCAAGAACCCTGTTTCTCACCACATAATGCACTTAAAGGGGAATACCACTGAATATCAGGTTTGGTATACAATATGCCTTTGCCTTAGGATAATTTGGCCTGTGTTAGCTAACATCCACCAGTGGATCACGTTGCCATAGCTTCCTTTGCCCCTGAATCTGTGATGTCAAATAGAGAATCTAAATGTGACAGCATTCACAATGATATTATGTACATATTTTCTGGCCAAATTCCATTAGTTTAATATAATGCATACAGAAAAAAATGGTTTGACCTTTTTAGGGGCATGATAACCCTAACATACATGAATTGAGTGGCATTCCTTTTTAAGAACATGTCTTAAAGGCTCATCTGTACTCAACAAACACAACTGTCATTTCTCTAGTTTGTCATCATCATGTTTAAACTGTTAGAGTGTCATTAATCACTACTTGCTGCCATTAATAAGTACATTTCCATGCAGGATTTCTAACGATGAAAGAGCAGGTCTGACAGCTGAATTGGCAAGTAAAAGTATTGAATGTATTGTGTCCTCTGAGCAGTAAGGAAAGCTAAGCACTTGCACATTGAAAAATGCCACTGACGTAGAAAAGCACTGTATGTGTACAATACTGCAGAGGCATTTAAGGACCTTGTGTTTCTTTTCAAAGGGGGTCCCTTCATGTTTATTATCTATTGCACATGTTTTACCTGTTTTTTATTTTTTATTTTTTTTTATCAGTGTGCATATTGATTCACGGCCACCTGGTTTGATCACACCCAAGACAATAACAGAAAAACTACGTAGCAGTAAAAAGAAAAAAAAAAAGATAAGAAAAGCTAGCAAGCTTACCAACAGTGATATCTTGTTGTAGTTTCACACTACCTGTGTTACATATGTACGGACGTCACCTGCAGTCCTAAGATGGATGGCGTTATCATTGAATGCGCTCAATGTACATTAATTACTTAATGATCCACCCAGATGCAGCGTCATTTCATTTGCTCAATCACAAAACATTCACCACAAGAAAACTTATGTTGATGTGCTGTACATGTAACTGCGTAGACAGCAGTGTGAATATGTGTTCACTCTTAAGAATTGTTTTTTGGTTGTGTCAAGTATACTGTCAAGACATACTGTTTACATTCACCAAACTTGAGATTGTCCATTTAGACGCTTCAAAAAACAAAAACAAAAACATTCAGTTACATGAAATTCTACCAGTATTTGTGTGAAACACTAAAAAAAACACATATTTTACTGCCTTCACTGGAGAAATGAAGTAAATGAACAGACAACTTAAAAACTGCTGTGCTCCCCTTAAATATTATGCCATTAATTATTGCACTTTGATGTGTTTATTAATTGATTTTTTTTTCTCTTGAAGCCAAAGCAAATCATCTTTCTTTTAATGGAGTAATGAATTCCACTGTCCTTAATGCCACAATGTTAACTGTGGATATTTTTAATTGGAAATTTTTACAGCACTCTCTCACTGGGCATTGTCAAGATATTGTATCACAGCATGTCAGATGTTTTCAGGAGACGTGAGCTTTGTGAAACATCAGTACTTTTTTTTTCTACCCTCTCAGAGTTAATGAACAGTCATTTACTTCTGCCTGGAATACTCGTAGACTCACAGCTAATTTGTTGATCTTATAAATAAAATACAACACAGATATTAGCATAAAATGTCACAAACCATATTGTTGCACTCAAATATAATTGTTTCTGTGTCTGTGATTGCGAATCTTAAGAGGGTAATTTTGTTCATTTCTGGATTTGCGACAAGACGATAAGAAGAAGCCCTAAGTGCCATTAACAAGCACAGATTTTACAAGAGGTCGACTGTTCATGAACTTAGACAGAAATGCGTGTTAAAAAGGCAGAAATGTTCCACTCCCATTAAGTACTACTTGTAATCACTTAGACAATAATAGATTTTGTCACATATTTGCTGCTTTGCTTTTTTTTCAAATTCTTTTAAATATCTGTCTCCTAAACAGTGAAATATAGCACAGTGTAACAAAAGGCACATGGATAAAAAAAACAAAACAAAACAACAAAAAAAGTTACTGTACATTTGTATGTTTTTAATTTAAAGACTTACAGCAAGCTCTGACATGAGGAAAACTATTCTACTTTTCTCCATATAGGGTGTATATTTAACATGCTGTAGATGTTATCATTAGAAATAGTCATTCACTATTGAGGGTGATGTGATTAAAGGGCCTATAGTCACAAACAACACTTGAGCATAACCTTTGATAAGCACATCGAGTCTCACAGTGATGCTGACTCAGTCACTTGAATCGCTCTTTTTTTTTTTCTAAATCTGTCAGTATTCCTGTAATTACATTTGTTGAGAAAACTGCTTAAGCTTTTGATTCCATCCTTACGTAGTCTTATAGTCTGGCATTTTTTATAACCATTTCTACCTCATTACTACATATTGTACATGTAGTACTTATGTCCTGTCATTTTGAATGTCATTGCATTTGTGGATAAAAAGTTAAAACAAAAAACATAAAAAAAAGAAAAGAAAAGAAAAAAGAAAAGAAAAGCTTGCCCTTGAATCTGAGCAGTCTACCTCAAGAAGACTGTCTTTACACTGTCAAGTCAAAGAAAAAAAAAAAGTGGCACCTTGAGGGCAAAAATGAAGTTAACCTGCACATACAGAACTGACGTACAGTTTATTTACAATACCATATTTTCATTGAGTTGTTGTGGACTGTGTAGGTCTTCTACAAGGTCTCCAATGCAAATTCATTTCCTGAAAAGTAACAAATTGCTTTAATCTTTTTGTGAATTGTTGTAGTGCGCATGTTAATGTGTATGTATGTGCACTTGCAACTCTACATGCAAGTACGAGGGGATAACATTAAGATATGAAGAATTTGATTTTTCACTTTTCATATACATGTACAGAGAATAAACTTGCACATAGCTGTACGTATTGTACATTTGCTAATGATATACAGCATACATATGAAAATGCACCACATACATGTTTATATGTGTGTATGTATTGCCATACTTACAGTACAGTCAATTTAAATGTATTTTAATTTCAAGGTACATAAAGGTTATTGAAATACTGAATAAAGATGTTTTCTTTTTTTCCTGAAAACTGGATGCATTTTGTACCTTTACTTGATTAAATTTGCGTTGGTGTGATTGATTTAAGCCTGTGCTATTTCCGATCTAAGCTCTTTCTTGTGCAGAACAATGTTCAATATATGACATCTTAAATAAAAGTTTCTCTATTTCACTGGTGTTTAGTGAAAACATAGGGAAATGTAATTGAGTTTGCAGCAGTTTACAGAGGCTGAATTAAAGGCTTACTTTTTATTGCTCTCCTCCCACCATATACCTCTTAATATCCATAATATTTTACAAATCCTTACTGGCTGCTTTTTGTTAGAAAACGAACAGCTATGCTTTAAAAAAAAAACACACAAAAAAAACTCTTTCATGCTATCATTAAGTAGTAGATGCGTGGGAAGTTCATGTGCAATTAACATTCATGAGAAAAGACAGCATACTGTATCAGTGGTGACGATACTCTTTTTGATCCTGAAAACATGTCAATATGAGATGTGGCGATGTGTGCAGATTTTCATAATACATCATCTAACACATTTCTATTGTTTCATGAGGTGAACAACACTGGTTTGGCTTTTAAAAAAAAAAGTAATACATTTTGTAACTGTAGTGTTATTTATGCCAAAAACCAGGGGCAAACATCTATTCTTTACACCACTAATTGTAAACTGAACATGTTTTGGTGATGATGAAGTCTTTCTAAACAGAAGGACTTGTCCATGAGTTGTACATGTTGTGGAGTAAAATTAACCAATTCACAAAAACTAAGACTTGTGAAAAAGGTAATTTCTTCAGTGCGTGCGCTCTCTCTCGTAAGCACTGACAAGCCTGTGAAGGTGAGAACACCAACACTTAAAAACAGCGCACTCTCCCATGGAGAACCGTCCTTGGGGAATGGAATTGTTCACTAGAAAGAAAGGCCTTGTTCAACAGGAGCACAATGCTTAAGCACATTACCTTAGAAATAATGTTTCCAGGATTCACTCAGCCAATTCATCTTTGAATAAAAATACAACTTACAAAGAGACTATTTCCACATTTCTCATAAAAGAAAACACACTATTTTACTTCACTGCTGTAGCTATAATGACTTCCATAACATTATTTCATATTACAAAGCAGAAAAATAAAACCTGTGAATGTGTGCGTGTGCGCGCGCGTGTGTAAACATGCTGCATTTTGTTAACTTCGAAAACACTCAAAAATCAATTGTCACTTTTCTTTTTTATATTATCATTTTTCCGACTGAAACTAATCTGGCAGCCTTGTGCTAAATTCAGCCGTTACAAGGAGGTAAGTATACACAGTTTATATATGTATGATGACAACTGAATCCATTTTCCACAGTGAGTTGTGGCCAAAGCCCAGTGCATCTTTAAACTGAGTGTCCACAGCCGTGCTTCTCCTCCATACTCTTTCTTTAGCAGGCTGTCCCTTTCACAGTTTTAAGTGTGACTGGTGTGGGCTGTTTGATAAACAGATGAAAACACTAACTGCCATGTGCATGTGCATGCTTTGTTTTCATGTTTGCCTCTTCACAGTGTCTATCTTGGGCTGTAGTGCCAGAGCAGCATGTCTTGTCATGAGAGAGAGCTAGCATCTATCTATCAATATAGATAATAGACTATACAGCGCACAGCCTCTCTCCACCCTGCTGTCTCTTGCCGTCTCTGAAATTCGAGCAGGAAACACGCTCTTTGTTTCTTTCTCCACTGAATTTTTAAACAAGAGCCATTTGACCAAGAGAGAGAGAGAGGAAAAAAAACAATCAGGGCTGATAAGAGAAAAATAAAGTTGAGTCAAACAAATTACACTCAACTTATTAGTGGCTATTTTGTAAATATCAAAGATCCACTTGTCCCAGTGTTCTGGGCTTCATTTGCATTCTGATGAAACTGGAGTGGATGTGTGTGAACTCGGAGGTTATCTGTGGAGCTGCAGCGC
>OMNW01007001.1:8958-21398 GCA_900303245.1 Selene dorsalis | reverse complement strand
CATGCAGCCGACTCTTCTAACAGCGGACTCTTCATGAGGGGTTGTTGACAGGCTCGCCAACCTCCTGAAATGGAAATAAGAAATATGGGGGGATATGTTTTCCACAAGCACAGTTTGATTTCACATGTGAAAACGTGAAACACTTTGGAAATATTTCTTTTTCAGTTCAATAAGGCATTTGAACCCCTTACCACCACCTATATGAGGGTTGGGGGAGTAAGTCATTTGGACCCTTGTTTGAGCCTTTAAGGGGCCAGGGATTAATTCATTTGGACCCAATGTTGTCTCCATATGCATTATCACTGATGTCAAGCTAGTTGCCCCCCCCCCCGCGGTAGCTAGCTTGCATTAAAGTCATTGACCTTACTCTCCACAGGTCACTGAAAACGGACCTCAGGTGAGCATGTTGTTTATAACTGAACTTGATGTAAATCCCAAATCCAGATTTGTCCCAGTGAAAGAGAGAGAGAGAGAGAGGAATATCTGTGATGTCATCCTGTTGTGGCACCGAGGACAAAATGGCAGATGGTAGTGAAAGCTGGGGTCCAGACACCACTTTACATAAACTGCACTCATACGCACCGAAACCAACAATTTTATTTAAAAACAGATGACAGAGGCATTCATATTCCAGTCAGTCCTAAATTATAGTTGTAATTACCCCGAGGAAACCGATCTGTCATGGTTTGTGTATCAATTTTGCTGGAACCAAATTCTTATAGAACAAAATTACTTCAGTGATGTTTTATTAAATGTGACTATTTTGTCATCACAGTTGAACTCCTAGTTCTCCTGCCTCAGCTGAGAAATTTTGTGACTCTATTTGACCTTTACTCTCATATCTGACACTTTTAGACCAAAAAACACTGCAACATGACTTTGACTTCACCACAGCACTCAGATGTTCGACTCTTTTATTATCGCCTTTTGACTGAATCAATACCTAAAAAACGGCTCCAAAATTAATGTCCATTTAAACCAACTAATTAATTTACTTTGTAAAAAAATCCAGGTGAAAAAAATAATAAGAATAAGAAAACAAACAACAAATCGAACAGAACATCTGGCACCTGCCACCTTGTTTTCTATGGCTGCCTGACGAGGCGCGACCAGACGCCACGGTAACGACAGACACCAACACCTCGTTAGGCCCTCGTTAAGCTCATTAAGGCCCCGCTCGTTATGTTTTCTGCTAATGAGGCTGCTTGGAGGTGACTGAGCCGTGGAGGGATGTGGGAATGTGTCGAGTGGCTTACACATGGCCAAGGAAGGAGAGGGAGGGAGGGGAGGAAAGGGAGGAGTCAGGGTGGGGCAGAGGGGTAGAGACAGAGGTGGAGGGGAGGATGATGACAGAGGTGAGTATAGGTGAAAAAGAGGGGAGGAAGTGAATGTCATTGCTTCACTCAGGTCACTTTACAGTCGCATTGTGTAATTCCCTTTTACAGTGTTGTCGTAGTTCGTACAAGTTGCGAATTGAGCCTCACTCACTGACAACTGAAGCGAAAGCCCACGTAACCGATGACAACTGGCAGGACATTCGCCTCCTTACTAGTCCAGCGAAAAGATGTGTTGGTCTTACAACCTGTCTTTTCTCTGAGCTCTCACAATAATTAAAGCCAGTCCAAGATTTGCCATTGCTATGTCCCTTGTCTACGCTCTCTTCTTCTCTTCCTCTGTCACCATCTTCTTTGTTCTGTTCAGCACCTCTGCCATGATGAACATACTGAAAGTGAGCTAGCTAGCTTCTTATGTGTCGTAAATCGATATGTGTAGATAAGAGGGAGCTGCGCAGGCAACCAAAGTTACACAGTGAATTACCAGGCCAGCAGGGGGCGCTGTGTTAATAACAAAGCCCAGACGTGTGGCCAAGCCCAAAGCCACACTGTCTCCAGCTCTCTCAGCCTGCTTGCTCCTATACCTTACTAATCAACTAAATTGAGTAGAGACATGTTTTGCTTTTATTTCATGCTTTGCTATAAGGGAAAATATACAGGACGGGAAAGTCTTTGGCTTTTGATGAGGTGTGTTCTATGGTCCATTGTCATGAGATTGTCAATAAGGAGACTTATTGCACCTATTTCAGTTTCCTTACCACCTGTGGATTTACCTCTTTGGTTAGAAAACACAGTGGAGACTTTTAATCATGGTGGAATTAAGAGAAGAAAGTATAAATTGTTTTCGTTCATATTAAGACTGTGCACGAGTGATAAATCCCAGCTGCTCATCTGAACGGCCCATACTGAACAGATGTCCCTGTTCAAGATTCGTCCACTGATTGCACATGCTTGAGCGTGGATGACTATGTTGCCATCGTCTCTGTCTATATACTTTGCTATTTCTGAAAGTTGTGCAAACAGAGCAGAGATGTGTTTACCTTAAAATGTCAACGTGCCGCTTTTTTTCTTAGGATACACGCTGCTATAGAAACTTTGCTGAGATCAACTGACTCACACTTCAACAAAGCTTCTAGCCAGTGCTGCCAATAATCATCAAATGTATCAGACAGTCCATTGTTAAGCGCCGGGGTAAGCGACGTGCATCAATTCTTGTGACACTTGACATTGTTTAACGTGCGCATAATGCTGGTGTTATTTTCATCATGGACTCCCACTATTATTTTTTCAAAATCAATATCAGTGAATAGTTTAGTCAGAAAATAGTTTTTAAAAAATATACAATTTTCCACAGCCCTGTGGCTATTGTTTGTTTTGTATATTGTAGTCTAAACCCCAAAGAATCAATGTCAATGAAAATAAAACACATAAAAGCACCGATCAGCAGGCAGGATTGTTATGTGCAGAATAGTTTTATGCAGTAGAAATGACACGAGAAGGTCTGTGTGATCTGGTGTCCTCCAGCATTTGGACAGCTAAGTGTGCCTTTTCATTTGCTTTGTATGTTTCTGAAAAGAGTGAGCATACACACAGAGCCCTGCCTCTGTGGCAGGTCCTTGTTTGTGCCTTGTTATGTGTATGAATGTGTGTGTTTCTGTGTGTTTGCCTCTGTCTCTTTGTGGCATGGGCAAACTGTTTTCATTGGTGTTTAGTGTGTGTAAGTGCCCTTTTTTTTTTCCTGTGGGTTGCGCGCCTACGTGTGGATGAAGCTGAACAAATAAAGCTAGTTTCCTCTTTGATTGTGTTCACAGTGTCAAGCACTCAGTCTGTAATTAGCACACAGACAGCCATCTGTCCAAACAGCCAACTCAAAACAACTCCTGTCCCGCTCACTTTCACTGCTATCACAGCATCCATCCACTGCTAACTCGCTCTTATTTGCTCACTCCTCTCTCCATCTGCCTGTATGCTTCTGTCTCTGTGTTTGTACCTCCATCGCACTCTGTCTCCTTTTCCCTCCACCTCTTTGTTGCAGGGGTGGAGGGCTGGAAACAAACAACCTCACACCTACAGGCAATATCTCAGTCTCCACTTCTCAGTCCTTCCAGCCTTGGGCACTGCTTTAGGATCTAAGTGGCTGTGTGAATTGAAAATGTGAATCCTAAAGTCAGGTCCAACATGCACAATATTTTCTTCTAAATCAGTAAGTTAACAGCTACTTTAAGGTGCTCAGTGTCTGAGATTATACCATGAACATGGCGCAAAACCTTTTTGCCCTTACAGTCCGTCTCACAACGCAAATAATGGTGTCCACCACTGACACCATGTTTGATTCACTGGTGCTGCTACTGGTGACGGGTCCCTCAATTCTGGCCCTTTTCTTGGTGGCTATCACGGATTTGATGGCGCTTTTGCTGCTCTTGATAGTAATTACAACTCCTACAAGACAAGGCAAGGCAAACAAAAACATGTTAAGTTTCTGCAAAGTTCTGTAAAGTTTAGCACCAATATTTTTTTTTAATTAAGTGACTTTTTAAACACAACATTTGCACATGGCAACTGCAGTTTATTTGTAAAATAATGATACCATCTCCGAAGCTGAAGCTGTTTAGCTGTTTGTTTCACACTCACTTGAGTCACTCCCAGATGACAAAAAAATTACTTCCTTGAAAATCCTGTTGTCGGTGTTATTCTCGTTCTCTCGCTCAATAATCCAACAATTGAAATCCAATACATCAGGAAATATGCAACTGACTTTTCAGAGGTGAGTGGCTCTACTGATACACTGAGTGTATATGTTGTTTAAGGTCCTACTTCAGGGTGTTTATGACATCACTGATGTCACTGATGACAGAATGCAGCCAACGACTCATAATGTGACATAATCAGAAACAAAGGGACAAAGGGACAAATCTAGTTTAGTTACAATAACTAAAGCTGCTCAGACAGAGAAAGTTACTTAAACTACTTTGTCAGCTCACAGGTCATATCATGAACCAAAACACAAAAATACCCTGCATTATCCATGGGAAAGTGCAGGTATAATAAACTTCAGTGTGGATGTGGTGATTCATAAACAGCATAAACAGCGTGAGCAGACACATGAAGTGGGTGCAGGTCTGGAGAGTATGTAATGCCTTCACAGTGGCCAGAATGAAAATACACATTGAGGATGGTCTAGTAAGCTTAATTAGTTAGAGTATAGAGAAAACATGCAGTTGATTGACAACGTTGCTGTGAAATGTAGTAGCCTGATGCCTATTGCAGCATTTGCTGTGTGATTTGCCCAACTGAGAGGACCTACTGAGTACTGACACCAGAAGGAGAAACAGATTTATAGTAATGTGACCCATTACTGGTGATTATTTCTAATGAGACTTCTACATCCAACTGCCTACTTGCATATTCACCATTTGAACAGATATGAAGTCAACAAAGTCGTGTAATTTGAATTTTTTACTTAGTGGGTACTCTCCATATTGTGGACATCATTTAAATGAATTCTGGGAAATGCCACCAGCACAGTGGGGTTTCTGCTTCTACCCTTTCAGGCAATCGCCACGGTCCTGTCTACCCTGTAACTGTGCTGCCACTGCTGTATTTTACTAGCATGAAAGTCACCGTGTTAGCCTTTAAACTGGAATTCCCAGTTTGTATATTATCATCTCCCTGGCGTTTTTATAATGCAGAGCTATTTTTGGCCTGAGCCCAGGCTTACAGGAACCAGCTCAGTGTCCCTAGCAATCTCATTCATATCAGACTGTTCTGCAGCACAGAGGTTAGGAGTGCACGAGGTGGTGTAGTGGTCCTGTAGTGAAACAGACAATGAGTGTGCGGACACGGTAGTGGCAGGCATGCAGCAACTTTCATGAGGATACAACTGTAATCATAATATTTTCCTGAATTTAAGGCCCTAAGACATATATAATGAAATGTGTGTGTAATGCAATGATGTCAAAAGTGTCACGCAAAGTAATGAAACTACAGAAAATTTGCATCTCCTCTTGACTATTCAAAGCTTTCCAGACCATAACTTCAATGTGGCATCATTATAATCAGTTACACTCCCTTCACAAATATCTGAGTCTATGTCTTTGTAGGTTTTTTAATTAGGTCTGTAAATGTATGTACGTTAATGAATCATTATTGATTAACCAAGAGTGTCGGAGCACAGATGTAGTAATTTGGAACTATACCTTGGGGAGTTAAGTCCTTGTGGTATCTTCAAAGAGGACATTGTATATATGGAGTGCCAGTAATGGTTGTTTATCAAAATAAAAAGTCTAGGTAGTTAACATCCATGGGTTGTTCGTGCGAGCAGCTTATTGTGAACCAGGTGACATCTACCAGGAGGTTGAGGTGGATGGAGTGATGGACAAACCACAGGACGTGGACTTGAGAGACCATGACTTACAGGTGTTCTGGCCTGGCGTCCTCTAGTCTGTTGCCAAACTATCTACACAGCTTGGCATTGGTTTCAGTTCATCCAGGTTTACACATAAACACTGAGACTAAACCAGAATGTCTCAGAATCGTGGGTTATCATTCATTGTTTAACATGATTTTAACAAAGTTCCTCCTTCTCTGTGTCTGACTCAGAAGAAGTCTGGCCCTCTTGATGTTCAACAGCTAATCTATCGGACAAACAACCAGCCCAACCTTAGTCATACCTATGGTTACCTACCTTTATTGACTCTCTTAGGTTTGTTCTGAGGTAACTCTATAGCTTCTATTCTTGTTAATCGTCGCTCACTCGAGCAAAGTGTCCTCGCTCCCCATTCTTTTATGTGGTCCCTGGAAGCATTTTGAGGTGCTTGTTGCGATTAAGGACAAATTATGACTTAAAATTGAAATGGGGAAATGAGGTTGTTGTAGAAGATTAGCATAAATTGCAGCATTTCATCTCAAAGTAACACAGAGAATACCTAACTCTTTAAAGAGTATTTAGTTTTGGAATTATCCTTTGAAAGCAACTTAACAGGGAATTTAACTCAAACTAGTAATTAAAGATTTAAATAATTAGAAGCTGGAACTTGATACAAGTAGAAAGCCATTTCCCTACAATCTTCCTCACCATCGCAGTCTAATGACTTCAATTTAGAAAAACAGCCTTTTAAAGTTTACTCAACAAGTCTTTTCCATTTTTCAAGGGCTTCTCAATTATCCGCTACATTATCATTCTGTGATTGGTGCAGCAGTTCAAGACATCTATTGTCAATGTATTCAAGTTACTGCAGAGGAGAGTATAACTTAAATGTGTAAAATGAGAGATGAATCACTGCAAACAGGAAGCAAAAGTGTTTGTTAGAAAAAAACATTGTGTTGCTGCAGATGCTAATTGCAGCCTTTGCTTCCTGTCACACACACAAGAACACAAACACACACTCTGACACACAGCCACTCGCTCACAAGGGAAATGATCCAATAAGACAATATCCTTAATTCAGAGTGTTCAGGCCAAATTGTCTTAACTGAGTGTGTGTGTGTGAGTGTGTCCCTGCACTCCTGTGGGAGACAATCACAGTGAAATGAGTGTAATTAAGTTGCCAGTCGCGGTGGACTTCTGTCGAGAATTAATATTTACTGGTCACGTGTATGTGTGTGTGTCTGCGTGTAAAATTGATATTAGCACCTTCCTGATGAGTCACCTCCCTCCCCCTCTCAGGTGGCAAACACAGAGGCCCCCTGGGTAATCTGCCCAGCAAATTGGATGTTTGTTTGAATCGCGTTGTGTGTACGTACGTACGTGTGCGTGCGTGTGTGTGTGTTTGTTCAGATCTGTGAAAGCTATCTCACTCAATGTGTACATCTGTGATACGTTGAAACGTGTAATGTCTCTCTCTCAGACTCATGCAGCCTCTCTGTTTATGCCTCACTCCCTTCACAAATATCTGAGTCTATGTCTTTGTAGGTTTTTTAATTAGGTTTGTAAATGTATGTACGTTAATGAATCATTATTGATGATAAACACAAATTATTCAGAAGTGTGATGTTGCCGTTTCCCCTTCACTTCTCTGTTATCATACATAACAGTCCCACCATGTATTTTGCTGTTGTTTTATCAGTACAATGATCACAATATGAATATGAATAGCTGCTTCAGATGTTCAGTAGCTTCACACAGCTGCACTACATTTTGAAAGCTTCGGTTTTTCCTGAGTTTTAGTCTAAAACCAGCATATGGAGAATCAGATGTAGAGTGTTTGATCTGCAAACGTTCACACATCACATGACTCATCCCCACTCCAAACACACTTAAAAGCTCATTGACGAGGATCAGAGCATGGCTACCTACGACGTCTTAGTCTGTGGTGTCTTTGCCCCAGTCACACGTGGGAAGAGTTCACGCTGACGTCTCAGTGAAGGAGACAACTGTCAATCATCCATTGTACATCCTATTTGAAATGACATGTGTCCGAAGCTGATTCATCCGTGGTGTTGACAAACACCAATTTGGGAGGCTGGACACTGCTGTGCTGTAGCCACATCACTGCGACTGCACACACAGAGTGTCGGCTTCAATACATGTCTTTCAGAGGCAAAGTAGTCAGATTCAACTTCTGCTGCTTCACTGTTTTTTTAAGGCAGATAATAGAAACAAAAGGCGATTTTTTTTTTATTATTGTGGTTAGTTGGACTTGTTGAATTGGATTATTGCAGAATTAGTTGCAGATGAAGAAGATTAAAAGAGTGAATCTGCAGTGGAGAGTGGTGTTAGGAGTTTCTCTCACTCTACCCGCAAACAAAATTTAAGACAGACATACAATGAGAAAGCTCTTGTTATCCCTCCTTCTGTCATTTGTCAGTACGGCTGTGAAGTCTGTGAGCAGACATATCACATGGTGGATACACAGTGTGTGTGTGTGTGTGTGTGTGTGTGTGTGTGTCAGATGCGATGAAGAATGATTGAGTAATCATCAGGAACCTGATCCACAATCTGCACTGAATCTCTTGTCCAACAATGGTATTTTCTTGGTGTACACAACCACAGACAAACAATAGAAATAGTCGGGAGGACAGACAGAGGAGTAAGAAGACAGACAGACATGGACTGAAATAAAACTCCTACAAGGTTCATAGTGTATATCAACATTTGTTGACAACAGGGCCCATGAGCATTTTCTAAGACTTTAAGCACAGAAATGTCTGTAAAACGATATCATGAATCTGGAGGGATTGTTCATTGAAGTGTTGAAATGCTGCTCACAGTGGTGCACGGCTCTGCCTCTCTGTGGTGCCGTCACAATCTGACAACAAAAATGCAAAGACAAAAAGCGCAGTGCATTTCAAGTCGGAGGGGTGGCCTGGTGGTTTGAGACCTGCTTCTTAAAAAGGTTGGGGCTCCGGTGTCGAGTCATGTCATGTTGTGTGATAAGTCGGTTCAACAAACCCTTGTTACATACTTTTAATGCCTTACAAACCCATTAGGCCTCTTTTCACCTCTGTGTGGGGGTGCACACACCAAGCTTGACTGACACCTCCTTTACTCTTAAAAGCTCTGTAAACAAGAGCTCAAACAAGAATGTCAGTAAACCACTATTTTCTATATATTATACAATCCAAGAGTGGTGACCTGAGCAGAAGAACAAAGCCACGCCCACTCTGAAAATGTGGGTAAAAAAAAAAATTTGAACAGAGCAAATAGGTATTCAAATGAAATTACATTAAATGCAAAAAACTGATCCAACAAGTAATTATGAATTTAAATAATAAATAAATGGGCGTGGTTTGCGTGACAATGCGTGCATTCGTGTGTGTTAGTGCCCCCTACCTTTACAGGAGAATCTACTTGTAGCACCGCCCACACAGGTGAGATGATTTGTGCAGTGCGGGGGTCCACGTGAAAGCGACATGATGGAAGTGCCTCTGCTTGAAAGACCACGCGTTTCGTTCATTGACAAAGACGCAGGTGAATCCAGGGCACAGAGGCCCACGGCGGTTAAAATCCCAGTCGGCCAGGAAACGTTTTTAAGGCTGCATCAGTGTCAACCCTGCAACCGTGGTCCGAGTAAATCCAAGGCTGGATCTCTTACCTGCCTCGCCCGCGGAGCCTGAGCTGTGCCGGCCTGACCAAGATGAAGAACCCTGCAAACGGATAAAGGCGCTCAATCTCTTCTTCTCCTCCACGTGTAAGTAATCCCACGGCTACCTAACAACATTAGCTACATATGAATCCTGCTGGGAGGGCGCGCGGGAGCACGCACGTTACGCAGTCGAGTCAGTTTCACGCAAACCGTTTACGTCTGGCGTTTTTAGCCGTCAAAATGGCCGCCGATATGAAAATACAGTCCAGTTTGGTGTTTCTGACCTCAGTTAACTTTCTTTTACTGATATTGTAAATGTGTTCGGGGGAAATGTGGTTATGGCTACCTGGCTAACCGTTAGTACTGCTGTGGAGCATGTCAGGGAGATGCTGTTGTTGTTGTTGTTTTGCTTTCAGTGCACTAAGGGTGACTTGATTTAGTCCTGCTTCTTGTGTGTTGAGTGGCTGTTTTAATTGGACTTTGGGGTACTTTGCTGACTGACAACAAGGGAGGAGGTGGTTGTTTTGGTGGTGCAGTGCAGCATTAATTGACAATTTTAAGCAGGGTTAGTTTTATGGAGTGGTTCATGCAGCTAAATTAGTTAGATTTTTAATAACAAGATCATGTGACATGGTAATGGATAAGTGATCTGTGTGAAAATAAAAGTCCTGTAGCTCTGCCTCAGATTAAGAACGATTACCAGACTGTCTTTTTTTCCCCCAGTCTGCTCTTAGAAATATATAAATGGAAGAAATTACAGTGTATATAAACAGCATTTTGTGGGGCTAAATTCATACGAAAACACTAGTTTGGTCCATCAAATGTGCAACTCATGATTTTATTTATTGAAGGCTATTCATAGGGTGTTAAATGAGCTTTTTGAGACTGATATGACTCATTCATGCACTACAGTCTGGCTGTTGTAGCCTACCCCTTTCTCTCCTGCTGTCCTGGTTGCTCAGACATAGTCGCCTGATTCAAAGTTCGTCTCTGCCCTGGCCTCACAGTGACGAGATGAAATCTCAGGGCAGAGAGTCATGACCCAGACCTGCGTCTGTACTCTAGCACGCGGTGCATTGTTAGATGTGTGGTTGCAAAGAAGGCACTTTTTAGTGACATATCTTTAGTTCTTAAGCCAATTGTGGCTTTATTTTCATTTTCCGTGCACAGCTGTGCGTGCACGGCTGTGAATGATTGGTAACTTTTATGTGCTGCTGAATTATTTCTGGACCTTGGTTTACAGACCTTGGCCATCACAGAGATAACTTGGACCCAGTTTTGGCCACTTATATTCAGAAAATAAATCCATCTCTCACTCTGGCCCCATTCTTCCGTCCCCCTCCTCTCATACATCCACCATCCACTTCCTCTTGATCTTTCTCCTCATCTTCTCGGCTTTCTCTCCATTGTTACTTGATGTTTTACACTCTCTCCTCCTTTCCTCCCCTCCTGTTCCCTCCCCTGTCCCATCCCTCCGTCTGCTGCCCTCTACTCTCTCCCAGTAATTGATAGCACCCGGTGCTGTTATTTCATCCAAAGGGCCCTGTAAACAAAATCGTCTCTGACAGAACCAATATGGAAATCTCAGGCAGTGGGGCCGTGAGTTATGGCCATGGTGTTGTGTGTGTGTGAGTGTGTGGCTTTGTGTGTGTGTGATGGGGAGGGGTCAAGGCCAAATTGACATCAAATGGTCAAATTAGCCCCACTTGTCTGCATTGATTTACGGTGGGTAAGTAAATTGCATCTGTAGCGGGAGAAGAGGAGTGGGGAGGGGCCAGAGGTTTCTCTGTAATTGATCTCAGGCTGCTGTTGGTGTGTGTTCGCGGCGACAGAGGCTGTACAGGAGAGTCAAGAGGTACCATGTTATTATCATGGCTGCAACACGGAAATCTAACCTTTCGCTCAAATGGCTGCTGAGTGCTTGTGGAGACATCCAGTTTTTTAAGCTGATTTTCATTTACAAACTAAATATTCAGAAATGGAGTGCATATAAAAGTGTAAGTGTATAAAAAGTGTAAAAAATACAGAAATAAAAAAAAAAAAGACTCCTTGCGGCTTGGGGTGTGAATTTCATAAAAGGAGCTGCCACACAACATCTTTTCATACGTTTTGAAATATTCAGTGCACATGAACAAGAAAGGCTCAGATGAAAATTAAAATTCTGTTGGACTGTTTTTACAGTCTTCCCATACTTCTAGATTAAAGACTTTACCTTTCAGCAACAGCAGACATGAGAGGAGGCGGTGATATCCAGGGAAGTTAGAATTAAACCTGAAACCAAATCCTCAGTTTGTCTCCAAAATACAGATATGTAAAATGAAGACTTCCCTCCACAATACCTACAGTTTCCTCAGAGGGTTATTGCACGGAGGAGAGTCTTCATTTGAATACATTCCAGAGGCCCTGCGATATGATATTGTCACGATACCTGTGTGTCTATACGATATTATTGCGAAATTAAAAATATTGCAATATGCTGCGATATATTGTGATTTATTAGCTTCTTTCAACTGCGAATGATGTCTCCAAATGAAAACTTTAATATTTGTTTTTTTTTTAATAAGGTAAACTTCTTAGTCTGTCCAGATTGACCCTCTGTATATTGATACAATATTGGCATGCAAAATATCGAATATAGATGCTATATTGATTTTTTCCCCCCACGCTAAGGAAATATGAACATACAGACTGTGTCACCTTAGTTGATCCTAAAGACGCACTAATGACAGCTGTAATCCCTGTAGAGCTATGGAAAGGATTCCACTTTGTACGAGAGTGTGTGTGTGTGTGTATTTTTGTATGTGTTTGGCATGACCCTCTTTGTCCCCAATTTCAAATTGAGCAGGGGCAGTGTATAATGCAACACTGAGTTATTGATTTCCTTACACACACATATAGACACGTGCACACACACACACGCACACACACACACACACACACACACTCTATCTCTGATTTACGGTGCCTGACAGTGGTCTTGCAGTGCGTTAACATGGCAGGAGAAACCAGTTGGAGAGAGACAGAACAGTGTCCCCTGTCAGCGAATCACTGCACTATGACAGTGCATGTAATAGCAACACAC